>ML275662.1:121067-174913 GCA_005239495.1 Nicotiana undulata
GGGGGGGGGGGGGGGGGGGGGGGGGAGAGTTTTGGCCCCTCAAATTCTGTTGCAATGGTTAGTTGCGTGAGACTTAACCTTTCCAACTTTATTTCGCCTTTATTGGCCTTTCATTTATGACTTTTCTTCCAACTTTAACTTTAGGGCATTTGGAATATTTCGGCTTTTCAAACCTTGCCGAGACGGTTAGCCACGTGGGACTCAACCTTTCAACTTCATTCGCCTTTATAGGCAGTTTAATTTGATTTTCTCCTTTCAAGGGTTTTGAGTTTGAAGCATCGGCCACTATGGCCAGTCGAGATCGACTCGATGCCCCTGACGAGGTTGGGTACCTTTTGCATAATAGCCCGTGTCAAATGAGAGCCCTGTAAATCAGTCTTGCCATCTTTTCTTTGCCTTAGTTTCGGAACAGAGTTAGACCGAAAGGGATTCAAAAGAAAAATAAATGACAGAATGGGCCATGAATTTAAACAAGAGGTGTCCCTTTCGGGGAAAGGAAAGAAGGACTTATCTGGAGTGCATGCGGACTTCAATGAACATGACATACCTTTTGGACTGGATGCCTGATCCGTGTAAACCGTCTGACTCTCAGAAATTCATCACAACTAGTACCTCAAGATTGAGAAACCTTACCACGGACCGTTTCCATGTCAGTGACCCATTATCCTTTTCGATCAGTGGTGCCCTTTGCGGTTTTTCACCGACTGACCTCTCTCATTTCTCTTCTCACCGTCGCCTTGTAGCGTTATTTGCGAGTTTTTACTAACAAGACTCTCTCATATTCAATTTCTGTGCTTACCGTCGCCCCACGGTGCCATGTGGGTTTTCACAGATAAGACTTTCTCATTTTATTTCTCTCATTTGCTTGCATTAGATCCAAATAATTGTATCCTCCAATTTGTTCATATTTGCCGATTGATCGGAAGGGCTTGAACAGGATCTTGGTGACAGAATTTGTTGTTAAATTACAACTTTGGAACCTGGCGAAAACATCGCTGGACATATCATAGCATTTGCCCAGCTTAAACTTTTGGGGAAATGTGGAATTTTATTTTGGTGTGACTGAACCCCATAGAGAGGTTGCCTACGTATCCTTTCGGAATCAAGTCAAACGTAGTTCAGGAAACTTTTGTTTTTGTTTTTGATTTTTGTTTTGTTTTTCCTCTATTTTGTTTTGTTTTCTCTTTCTTTTGCTTTCCTTGTTCTCCCCTTCTTCTTCTTCTTTTCATTTCAATTTCTTCTTTTTTTCTCTTTTTTGTTGTTTTTTTTTCTTTCCCTTTTTTTTTTCAATAACACTTTCAGGTTCCAAAGAGGGTGATCCAGGGAAGGTAACCGTCTCAATGGGTTGGCAAAAGGGGTAATAGTGTTTGGGTAGCGAGAATGAAAGCTTTCATCATCCCAACCGGAGAACATTTGACAATATATGGAGGATCAAACATAGTACCTTTTGACTGCACCTGCGTTGACAGTTGTTTCAGGGACATTTTCTTCGAGCCCCAAGTACAACGCACTCTTTTGGCAGTACTCTGGTTGCAATGCATGGACCTTTCCAATATGAACCAATTTTCCTTTGGCTGTTCTGATTTGTTATTTTATTTCCTTGACCTAACTTCATTTGCATTCTGATTCTTGATTCATTATTTCGAATTCTGACAGTGTTTTAGGATCTTTTGACTGCACCTGCGTTGACAGTTGCTTCAGGGACATTTTCTTTGATGTATCCCAGGTACAAACGCACTCTTTTGGCAGTACTCTTGTAGTAATGTATGGACCTTTCCAATCTGAACCAATTTTCCTTTAGCTGTTCCGATTCATTGTTTTTTTTCCTTAATCCAACTTTATTTGCATTCTGATTCTTGATTCATTATTTCGAAGTCTGACAACGTTTTAGGATCTGGACATGAAGTCCGCAAGCATGTCATGTTATTAAAATCTGCATTTAAACAGAACTAAAAGTAGAGTAAGGAAAGAGACAAGATTAATAGACATTCTTGGAAAACGAAATATTAATTCCATTTGATTTTTTTTGAAGTTTAAAGATATAAGGGTTTACATCGGAAATTAAGACAATAAAGTAAAACATCTGGATCACACCTTGAGATAATCCGGACGCAAAAAGGATAGCAAGACTGGCTACCGAGGCTCCCATCCGATGGGGGGAACTTTCAGGCTTGGCGACCGTTTTTTGGCTTTTCTTTTGTCTCGGCAATGGTTACAATGGCCATCAGTTCCGGATCAAATTCTTCATCTTCACAAATCATTCCGACTACCGGCCCAGTGTGAGAAAACAGGGGATTGTTCATCATATTAGGGTCATCTTCATCCCTAAGCACTACTGCCTGGACCTCGATGAGATCTTCCCTTGCTATTTTAATTATCCAACAATCTTCAGTGTCATGCCCCACTTCTCCTGAGTGGTATTCACATCTAGCATCAGCTCGGTGCGAGGAGGACTCGGGGTTCGGCCGGTTTGGGGCCACTGGCTGCAACACATCTATCCTGACCAACTTTTGGAGAAAGCTGGAGTATGATTCACCAATAGGGGTGAACTGATTCTTTTTGAAATCCCTCTTGGGCGAGGATTGTATTGGGAACATTTGATTGGATTATATGGAGCTTGGTAAGGATGGGCATTTCTGGGAAGTGGAGCTCGGTTTTGGGCATAATTTTGTGGCCGCGTATAAGATTGCGCGTTCATCACCGCATAGGGAGGCGGTGCCACGACATATGCAGCATCATCTTGATAGGGATAATAGTGTTGTGGAGCTTTAGGAAGTATATATGATTGGTTGAATGCCCTGTGGGCCCCCTTCGAGCTCGAAGCCATCATGCCCCCCTCTTCTATATCGTTTGTGTTCATCAAACCCCCTGACCCATTCTGAACGGCCTGTGATGCAGCCTTAAAAGCAGCTTGACTCAAGATTCGGTCCTTTTCAAACCATTTTCTACCATATCCCAGTTTTAATAGCTTCAGCGAACGGTCTACCCATAACAGACATCATATTCTGGAAGTAGTCTGCTTCTTGGGCCTGTAAGAAGAATGTAACCATTTCAGTTTCGTCCATTGGAGGCTTTACCCAGGCGGCTTGCTCGCGCCATTTGACAGCATATTCGTGGAAGCTTTCCGCAGTTTTCTTTTTCAAATTGGACAAAGAGTTCCATTCAAGAGCAATGTCCACATTATACTGGAACTGGCGGACAAAGTCTCGGGCCAAATCATTTCACACATGCCAATGATAAATTCTCGATCTGTATACCATTCGGAAGCGATCCCGGTGAGTCTTTCTCCAAAGTAGGCCATTAGAACCTCTTCTTTTCCACCAGCACCCCTTAGCTGGTTACAATATCGTTTCAGGTGAGCCATCGGGTCTCCGTGCCCGTCATATTTTTTGAACTTTGGCGTCTTGAAACCAACTGGCAGGTGAACATGTGGAAACATGCATAAATCGGAGTAGGAGAGACTCTTCTGACCACTCAAACCTTGTATGTTCTTTAATCTTTTCTCTAGGCTTCTCATCTTCCGAGCCATTTCTTCCTGCTCGGGGTTTCTCATTGTTCTTTGCTGACCCATGGGAGACTCATATTGCGAGTGCTGAGGGTATGAGTTTGGCGTGAGCACTGTTGGATGTGCCGTAGTAGAGACTGGTGGTGCAACGAACATTGTTGGATGTGCCCTTGAATCCGGCGCTTGGGGGTGATCCACATAAGGCATTTTCGGGACATTAGGCGGCATTAGAGGGTGGCCACATGGGAGGAGTGAGTTGGGCATAAGGATGTTGGAAAGCTCATCCGAACTGGGAATCAACTCAGGAAAACCAGGGATTATACTTCACGGTTCCCTACCGTTAGACCAGGCGTCCCACATTTCCAACATGAGGCGACGCAACATTCTATTTTCTTCGACCGTTGCTGATTCCGGCTGCGGAATAGCCGATGTCGGGCTATCCTCAGGACCGATGATTGGCAGATTACTGGCGTAGGCCATCTCTATCTTTGGATCTTGTGAAGGATGGAAAACCGAACTACCAACAAAATCAACCACCAAAACCTGGCTAATTTGCACACCAAACAACCTTGTTAGTTTTGAGACATTTAACATATAGGAAATTGCATGTTGGGGATGCAATGCACCTAAAAATTAAACACTTCTACCATGTATTTGAACGGTTGCGTGTTTCATCCCGGCCTTTGAATGTCCCTTTCCAATTTTGTCTCTCCCTCTTCTCTTTTTTTCATATCTCGATTTCTTTTTCTTTCTCTTTTTGTTATTTTCGCTCTTTGTTTTTCTCTGTTATTTTTTGTCACTCTTTTCTTTCTTTTTCTTTGCCCCTCTTTTTTTTTCTCGCTTTCGTTTTCTTTGTTTTTTTTAATAGTTTTTTAATGGTTATGATCGAATCCGATGGGGATTGCCTACGTATCATGACGCCGCATGAATTAGATTTTGCGTAGTTCGGGAAGATTGAGAATGGATTAAATAAGCTAACCCATTTTTTCTTCCTTCATTTTTTTGTTTGGGAACGTTTTGGAAGAAGGCTTTAAAAGAAAGAAAATATTTTGGCATTTTTTTTTGTGATTTGGAGAAAGAAAATATTTTGGCTCTTTTCTTGTGATTTTGTTTTTGAAATGTTAGAAACAAAGACTTCTAAAGAAGTAAGGAAATATTTTTTGGACTTTTGAATTTTCTGATTTTTCTTTTCTTTTTCTTTTTCTTTATTGATTTTTTGGAAAAAAATACTTCAAGATAAAGGAGACCTGTATTTTGGATTTTGATTGGTTTTTTCTTCTCTATTTAAATCCTTCCTTATCTTGATTCTGTTCTTACTGAATAAGGAGTCCTTCTCCTTATCATTTTGCAATCTTTTCAATCAGGAGATATCTCTTTAAATCACAGATTTCATTTATCTCCCACCTGTGCACCTCACGTGCCTTTAGCTCTGCCTATGTCTGTCTCCAGTGATGGACCTGATTCAACTTTGAGTTCCTTTGTCAATCTTCAAAACCATTCAGCTTCTTGGGCCGACAAATTCCCCCTTTTTGATGATGACAAACTCTGTGCTTAGGCATGTAACCACTTCAGTCCAAGATTGACACTTTTTAGAGTATTAAGCATTTATTATAAAGAACCAGGTTCATTAGGTTATAAATATCACATGTTCAAAACATAACACATCTTCCCCCTTTTGGCATCATCAAAAAGTTGCAAAATGTTAGAAATCCCATATATATAATAATTACTCATGGCCACTGGGGCAACTGCAAGTGCAATCGTGGATTAATCATCAATAGTAAACCAAGAATGCAAACTATTAAACAAAATGAAACAAGTGTAAGATCAAAAACAACAAAGTTCATTGATAGAATCATTGTTCAACCACAATCCACACAAAGAAATAAAAATAGTTACCACCATGAGCAAAAAAAAAATAAAAAAAAATCCCTAATCTAGGTCTCTGAGGTTCAAAGACAGTCTGGACTACTAAGGCTGGGAAGGGGTAGAGGCTGGGTTTTTGGCTAGGAGAAGAGATATCATATCCTTGAGAATCCCCTCATTCTTCTCCTTTTCTTTGGCAAGCTCAGCTCTGAGAGTATCCCTCTCAGATTCAACCTCTGTCAGGCGGTTCTTCAGCCTAAGAATTTCTGCATCCTTAGCCCCACCCTCCTGCACAAGTGTTCTGACTTTGCTGTTCACATGCGTCTTTCTGGATGAACCAGGTTCATTTTCAGGAACATTGACAACATAGTCACAGGCTAGAAGAGTATTTTTGCCAAAGTGGTCCTTGACAGTGGCCATTTCTGCCTTCTTTAGAGGCACCTTGTAGTGAGCTAACACAGTTGTGAGAATGAAGCCATATGGAATGGCATAAGCCTTGGAACCATTTACCACCCTGTCCAGTAGCTGAATGATGAGAGCTAAGTCCATGTAATTTGCTATGTGCCTTCTCTCCTGCCTTGGCAGAACAACCTTGTTAATGAACTCAAACGCCACCTTGTGAGGGGGCTTCATCTCACTCTTGTAGACTGACCTTGGTTCAACCTCTTTAGTATTGTCACAAAACCTCCTGGTAATTTGAAGAGCAGTAGGAAGACCATCCAAACTGGGCCACTTCTGTCTGGTGTAATCATTATAGCCTTCAAATGGAATCCCAAGCACTTCTCTCAGTTCTATGGCATCAAAAGAAATTTTTGTCCCCTTTACATGATTGGAGACTCTGCCATCCTTGACTACAACATTGGCTATGAACTCGACTATCTCACTTCTGGCCAACCTTCCATCCAATTGAGGGAGCATGTCTTTCCAGCCCTGCACTTCCAGCTTATCCATCAATTAGACCATGCCAGATTCCTCCAGATACTTCAACAATCTCCCCTTTAGAATAGTACGCTTCCCAAACTTTGCCAAATTGTCTTTCTCTCTAGCGGACTCCTCTTCTTCTTCAGCACTCCAATCCTCCTCCTCATCAACTTCTGCCATTCGTTCCTCTTGATGGACCAGGTCCATCTCCTCAATCTCAATAGACTTTACAGGCGCAACAACTTTCTCCTTACCTTTCTCAGCTCTCTTTCTCTTACTTTCCTTCAAATATTTTTATAGCTCCTCCTCACTCTGCCTAATAGCACTTCTTGTGGTTCTTCCTGTTGGAGGAGGGGTTTCAGAATCATCAGAGGGAGTGGCTTTTCTCTTCTTAGTTTCTCCTGCAGTTTCAGCCTTCTTATCCTTTGGAGTCCTTTTCTTCTTTGGTTTATAACTCTCTCCTAACTTCTTCATAAGATTTTCTAAGGTCTCCTCAATAGATGAACCAGGTTGATCTGTAGCTTTCCCAAGATTTTCTAACCCCTCAACAACCTCGCCTGAGTCACTTCCCCCTAAGTCCTTGGCTCCTTCTCCCACTACCACTGGTTCAATGCCACAAATAGCTAATGGAGTAGCATCTTCCCCTGTTCCCCTCACATCACTCCTGCCTCCTTCTCTATCCTTTTCTTTATCAATTTTATTTTTACCTCCTCATCGTCGCCTATCAGGTACCTCCAGACCCAATCAAGAAAAACCTATTCTCATTAATTTCAGGCTCTGGCTCAGACCTAGTTTTGGATTAGATGATACCTGGTCAGAATCAGATGAACCAATTGCTTCCCCCTCAATTGCTAACTTGAAGGAGTCATTAGAGTTTTCTGATTCTTGAGCCTGACTGGCTTGAATCTTAGCATTTAACTTTTTAGCGAGAGATCCAGTAGCCACTATTTTCCTGGCAACCATTTTGACGCTCTTTCTACTGGGTTCTGAATTAGGGCTGGGTTGAGGAGCGGTGGTGCTTGGGGGAGACGGAATGGGATTTTGTTGAGGGTTGGTGGGATGGGATTGAGATGGGGTGGAGCTGGATTGTGAGGGCATGGTAATGTATTGAGGTTTGGAGGAAGAGGTTGATTTTGAGTTGAAGAAGAAGAGAATTAGGATCAAAGTTTTGGAGTAGAGAGATGAAAGGGTTTCAACGGTTATGTCTTGAAGAAGAGAAGTGAATGATGGTTTAGATAAGTGATGATGATTTGATTTTAAAGGGAATGGGTAATTAATATTTAACGGGTGTATTTTGGGTCAAGAAGAAGTCTAATCAGTTCTGTAAGTGTCAGTTAAAACTGAAGGTTACAACTACCTTATTTTCTAGGCTTTTAATTTTGATTGGATTTTAGAGGTGACATAACTGGTTCAAAATTAGGATACAGACTAGATTTTGAAAAGATCTCGTTTTAGGTAGAGTTCTGCTCATGATTAACTATTAATATTTCAAAATGTGTATAGTGGAGAACACATACCTTGTCTGTCAGATGAACCAGCACTGATGAACCAGGTTCATCATGTAAGAAGCCTCTTGATCACGCCTCAACTTTCAACAATAGGAAAAACATCATTAGTAGCCAATGCGTTATATCAAAACATGACAAAAGAGTATGATGTTTACAACATGAGACTGAGCAACAATTAATCTGAATATTTACATAAATCTCAGCATAGCTAGCAAAAAATTTCCCCTTTTTTCATTATTTTTCATTGTCCTTTTTTTTTCATTTTTCCCTTTTTTTTTCATTTACATTTTGAACTGGTTCAGTTAGGTGATCTTAATCATCCCTAATTCTAACAGGTTCCTTTCAAAATGCTCTCTACTTAGTGATTTTGTAAAGATGTCAGCAATCTGTTTTTCAGTAGCACAAAATTCAATAGTGATCAATCCCTTCTCATAGTTGTCTCTTAAAAAATGGTGTCTAACATCTATGTGCTTTGTTCTTTTATGATGAAGGGGTTATTTGTCATACTAATAGCACTAGTGTTATCACAAAAGATAGGGATACATCCAACCTCTATTCCAAAATCCATCAATTTTTGTTTAATCCATAAAAACTTAGCACAACATGAGGCTGCAACCACATACTCAGCCTCAACAATAGATAGAGCTACAAAATTCTGCTTTTTAGTGGCCCAAGATACAAGATATGAGCCCAGAAAATGTGCCATACCTGAGGTGCTCTTTCTATCTACTAGAAAACCTGCATAGTCAATATCAACATATCCCATAAGATCAAAGTTACTACCTTTAGGATACCAAAGACAGAGGTCAGTGGTTCCTTTTAGGTATCTCAAGATTCTCTTCACAGCAGTTAAGTGGGATTCCTTTGAATTAGCCTGAAATCTTGCACAAAGCCCTACGCTGAAAACTATGTCAGGTCTACTGGCAGTAAAATACAACAATGAACCAATCATTCCCCTATACAACTTTTGATCGACAGATGAACCAAGTTCATTTACATTTAGTTTTGTGGCTGTGGCAATAGGAGTGTCAATTTCTTTTGAATCTTCCATTTTAAATCTTTTAAGCAACTCTTTCACATATTTTTTCTGATGGATCATAGTTCCATTTGAATTTTATTTAATTTGTAAGCCTAAAAAGAAATTAAGCTCACCCATCATGCTCATTTCAAATTCACTCCCTATTAGTTTAGCAAATTCTTTACTTAGCTTTTCATAAGTTTCTCCAAAGATATGTCATCGACATATATCTGCACTACCAAGAGATCTTTACCTTTTTCCTACAAGAACAAAGTACTATCAATTTTACCTCTCTTGTAGTCATTCTCAAGAAAGAATTTCGATAGCCTTTCATACCATGCTCTTGGAGTTTGCTTGAGTCCATACAGTGCTTTGTCAAGTTTGTACACATGATCAGGATTCTCCTTGTTTTCAAACCCCGGAGGTTGCTTGACAAACAGTTCTTCCTTTAGATAGCCATTCAGAAATGCACTCTTGATATCCATATGGTGAAGGGTGAATTCCATGTAAGCAACAAAAGTTATGAGGAGACTAATTGCTTCCAACCTTGCCACCGGAGCAAAAGTTTCATCATAGTCTATGCCTTCCTCCTGACTATATCCTTGAACCACCAATCTTGCCTTGTTTCTTGTAACTGTTCCATCTTCATCAAGTTTGTTTCTGAAGACCCACTTTGTGCCAATCACTGATCTATCTAAGGGTCTTGGTACCAGATGCCAAACTTGACTCCTTTAAAATTGGTGGAGCTCATCTTGCATGGCATTTACCAGTCTGCATCCTGCAAAGCTTCAGCAATATTTTTAGGCTCAATCAAGGATAGAAAAGCATCAAAAGCACAAAGTTTTTCAAAGAAGATCTGGTTTTAATTCCAGATGTTGGATCAGTGATAATGTTCTCAATAGGGTGAGAACATTGATATCTGTGTGGTTTTACAACCAACTGGTTATTTCTTGAAGATACTATAGTGCCTTGTTGGTGTGGAACATGATCAAAGATATGTTCCAATGAGGTTTGGAAATTAGCTTGTTGTTCAGTTCCCCCTGTCATGTTGTCCGGGATGTATGAACCTATTCCATCACATGTTCCTTCCTCTAGTGTTGCTCCAGTTTGGTATGGGTTTCTGACCAGCCCAATTTCTTCATCTTCTTGTTCCTCTCTCTCAGAAAGAATTTTAGTTTCATAAAAAACCACATGCACACTTTCTTCAACCTACATTGTTCTTTTGTTATAAACTTTATAAACCTTACTATGTGAAGAATACTCCCTCATCACTTATGGGATCAAACTTACCTAGGGAGTCCTTGCCATTGTTGTGCACAAAGCACTTGCAACCAAAAGCCCTAAGATGGAATATATTGGGCTTTCTCCCTTTAAGTAACTCATAGGGAGTCTTCTCTACAAGTGGTCTAGTCGTGCACCTATTTATGATATAGCATGCAATATTTATAGCTTCTGACCAGAAGCTATGAGGTAGTTTACTAGAAAGAAGCATAGTCCTAGCCATATCTTCAAGTGTCCTATTCATTCTTTCAACCACTCCATTTTGTTGTGGAGTTCTAGGGGCAGAAAAGTTATGATATATGCCATGCTCATCACAAAATTCAGCAAATTTGGCATTTTCAAATTCAGTGCCATGATTAGACCTAATTGATGCAAGTTGATTTCCTAATTATTTCTGAATCTTTCTAAAAAAAGAAGTGAACATGTCAAATGCTTCATATTTAGATGTTAGAAACAATGTCCAGGTAAATCTAGAATAATCATCAACAAGCACCATTATATATCTTTTACCGCCTCTGCTTAATGTTCTCATAGGACCACATAGATCCATATGGACCAGTTCCATCGTCTTGGTGGTACTTACCATTTTCTTGATTTTAAAAGAGGATCTTACCTACTTCCCCCTTGCACAAGCCTCACAAAATTTGTCTTCTTTGAACTTGATGTTAGGGAGACCTATCACCAAGTCCTTGGAGACTAATTTGTTGAGTTGACTTAGACTTGCATGTCCAAGTCTTTTGTGCCAAAGGAGGGGATCATTGTCCAGCACACTCAAGCATGTTAATTCATTTTCTGATAGTGTGGACAAATCTATAATATAAATATTGTTCACTCTTTTCTCTACAAAACAATCTTGTCAGTGATAAGATTTATTACAAAGCATTTTGTAGAAGTGAATGCTACCAGGTTACCTCTGTCACACAGTTGTGACACACTGATCAGGCTATATTTCAAGCCATCTATCAAGTAAACGTTCTCAATGGAACGTGTGTCATCCTTATCTACCTTAGTAACCCCAATGATTTCACCTTTCTTTCCAGTTCCAAAGGAGACATTTCCTCCTTTGAGATTATCAAGTTAAAGGAACTGATCCTTGTTGCCAGTCATGTGTTTTGAGCAGCCACTATCCATGTACCATAGTTGACTACTTCCTTTCACTTGAACCTACAAAAGAAAATCAGGGGTTAGTCTTAGGAACCCAAACTAGTTTGGGTCCCTTTCTATAAGAAAAAGGATGAATTAAGTTCCTTTTAGACCAATTTGGTAACTAATTTTTCCTCCGAACAAAACTTTTATTCTTTTGACTGGCCTGCTCTTTTGCATTGCATTCAATTTTGTAGTGACCAGTCTTACCACAGTGGGTACAAATTGTGTTCTCAGGAAAAGTGAGGTACTTGCTTTTGGGATTCCATTTAGGCAGTTGACTCCCAAAGCCAAGTCCTCTTCTGTTGCTAATATGATTTTCTTGTAGCCATGTTAAAGCATAAGAGGATTTATTCCATTTGCATGTTCTGTCCAGTTCATGCTTAACCTTACCAAGTTCCTCCTTCAACATTCTTATCTGTTCATCTTTCTTATACAACTCATCCTTTAATTTACCTACATTTGCTTCTAAGATGAGTTGATAGCTGTTAGTTGTCTTCTTACTGGTTCCTAGTTTCATTTTTAGATTTTCAGATTTAAACTCTAGGACATTTGTTTCAAGTGGATGAAACTGGTTCTTCAGAGTAGTATTTTCACTCACAGACTCACTTACTCTGAATTCCAGGTTTTTACACTTTGCTTTTAACATTACACACTCCTTAGACAACTGTTCCTTCTCTTTATTTATTACTTCAGAATCATCAATAAAGCCTAATAATTCAAGGAGTTTCTCTTTGGATAAGAACTTAATCTTGTCTTTGAGATGGGATATACTTACCTCTGATTCCTCATCTGGTTCACCAATTTTCATAAGTGCTTGTTCATCTCCATCTTCATCATCTGATTCTTCATCTGAATTTTTTCCCCAAGCAGCAACCATAGCTTTTGTTGATATTTTGATCTTCTTGGGATGAACCTGTTCCTTCTTCCGGTTCCTTCGTTCAGACCTTTACCTTTTCCATTCAACTTCCCACTGAGGGTAGTTCTTGATGTAATGATCAGTTTTCCCACATTTGTAGTAGCCCTCATTGGTGGTTTTTTTGTGCCTTTGCCTTGTTGTAATTTCCACCTCTTGAGATGCCCTTTTTTCTCATAAGATAATTTTTGAATTCCTTGGTGATCATAACCATTTCATCGTCCTCCAGTTCTGCTCCCTTAGTGATTCTCAGTTCCATACTTCTTTCCTTCTTGGGAGCATCCATCTTCATTGTCTTTCTTCTAAGTTAATAGGCAGTGAGATTTCTAATTAGCTCATCCAGTCTGAGAGCTGCCATATTTTTGGATTCCTGAATTGCAGTAATCTTACTTTCCTAAGGGATTGGCAGAACCCTTGTCAAAATCTTCTCAACCTTGTTTTCTTCAAGAATCGTCCTTTCAAGAGATTTTAGTTCATTTGTCAGAGTAGTGAACCTTGTGTACATCTCTTGGATGGTCTCTCCTTCCTTCATAGAGAAATTCTCATATTGAGGATATAGCAGTGTACCTATGGATCTTTTCACCTGAGTCGTTCCCTCATGAGCCACTTGCAGAGTATCCCAAATTTCCTTGGCAGTGGTACAACTTTGAATTCTGCTGTACTCATCTGGACCAAGTCCACACACAAGCCACTTCTTGGCCTTAGCATTCTTCTCCCACTTTCTTAAGTCCTCAGCGGTGCAGTTAGCTCTTGTCTTTGGAACATCTACTCCTTTAGTTGCCTTCTTCATGATGGCCAAAGGACCATCAGTAACTATGTCCCACAGCTCATAGTCTTCACCAATTAAGTGATCCTTCACCTGTTTTTCCACCAGGAGTAGTACTGGCCACTGAAGAGTGGTGGCCTAACAGTTGATTGTCTTTCCCAGGTCCCAGGTGGTACACTCATCTTGATCTTTTCCTAAGGTGTTAGCCTCTTCAAGGATAACCTGCTCTGATACCAATTGATGTTCTAAACATCAATACCACACAAGAGAGGGGGATTTGTGTGGTGTCCGATTTTCGCGTGCACTTGTTGTAGAAGGACCAGTTTCTTCTATGTGTTCCAACTCGTACAGTTTGCGGAATAATAAGTACAGAAATTAAAGAACACATGGATTTTTACGTGGAAAATATCTGGCTCAAAAGGTGAAAAAACCACGACCTACTTCGCAGTATGATTTTTCCAAACTCTTCACTAAATCAATCAGCCAAACAACATTTACAAAAACTCTTTTGTAAACCTAAGGATTAAGTATAATCCCTTTATGGCAAACTAGACTCTAGCTATTTGCGACAAACTCCAAGTTAGCTATAACTTGAACACACAGTACCTATTTCAAATGCTTCTAGATAAAGCTGAAAAGGTACAAGTTGTAATCACCTACTACAAGTAAACTAGACTAAAAGACAACAGATGGAACTGATTCTTCTAGCTGGTTCAAGTAGCTTCAGAGTCGCACACTTAATTCTCACATGAACTGCTTGCAAAATTGCCTTGCTAATTTTGTTCTCAATTCTTGATTAGCTTCTACTTTTGTGCGTACATGTAAAATAAGAACACTGAGAAATATATAGGATTAGTAAACACGAGATTTACTAGAATTCTGATGCTACTCTTCATTTGTGGAAGAGTTCTAGTTAATATCAACTCCCTAAATCCTTCCTTATCTTGATTTTGTTCTTACTGAATAAGGAGTCCTCCTCCTTATCATTTTGCAATCTTTTCGATTAGGAGATATCTCTTTAAATCACAGATTTCGTTTATCTCTAGCATATGCACCTGACGTGCCTTTAACTCTGCCTTTGTCAGTCTCTAGTGATGGACCTGGTTCAACTTTGAGTTCCTTTGTCAATCTTCAAAACCATTCAGCTTCTTGGGCCAACAGTTGCCATCTTTCATAATGTGAAGTCATCATCCGCTGAATCGATGTCCACGAGGACTCTCCTCTCCCCTCCCCCCCGATGTCCACAACCTTCCTCTTATGGGAACTTAAGTCCCCATCATGGGGGGATATTTCATCATCCTCATCGACCAACGAGAATAATTGTTGGGTGGAAGCAGCAATCGAGACGAGGGTTGATTCGAAGGCCGCAACAGTCAGAACAAGGGCGGATACAGAAGGTGCAGTAGCTGTGACGGGGGATAGAAATCGAAGGCGTAGCAGCTCTTCTCCTCCTCAAATCGAAGCATTTGCCTCCACGTACGAAGGTTCAACATCGTCCCTCTGTAGAAGCCATGTGCGAATAGGTGCACCAGATGAATGTCAGACCTACCCTCAGGGTTACGAGGGATGATCTCCTCCACGAGAGGAAGAGATTCATCTTCTACAACAACAATAACGTCCTCCCCATGAAGAGGGAACATAACTGCCAATGGGACGACATGTCTTTCTTCATCAGTATTAAAAGAAGGGTTAGACATGGTTTTGGAAAAAGATGGTAGTATGGAAGAAAGTTGAAGCTCATAAGATGAAATAAGATTCAAGAGAGAAGACGGGGTTTATGAGAGCAAAGGGAATATGAAAGGAATTAAAGTTTGTATAATGAAGATGCATCCGTATTTTAGGAGTATCCCTCGTGTAATGATTGAGTATTAGATGCGTGTTATATATTCAAGCAGTGTAGCTGGGATCAGATATGGTGATTCGTATGCTTTATGGAATGGGAGACTGAGAGTTTTAGTGATTAGATGGTTTTGTGGTTGTGGACTGTGAGAAAATAGCTAACACTAGTAAGAGAGTAGTATGTACTATTATTCAGTCATTGTGAACCTTCAAAGAGTTATTTATCTATTGTGGGTGACCAGAGTTGATTTAAGGCTCATTGGTAGGCCTAGTATGGATGTGTGTTCTACACCGGATCGGAATGGTTGACTCCGAATTGCTATCGTTGAGGGGTGTGCCATTCGATTGTCATTTATATTATTCGTGTTCTGGAGTGATCTATGAGTTACCCTTCTATGTTGCGAGGAGTTGTGATTGTTGGTTTCTATTGGGGATTTATAGCAGAATTTGGGTGAGACGGGTATTTTGGTGTTGCCTGATTGATTGTGCATTGGATATGTTCTTTTTGGCTGGCAACACAACGTCACTTACTTTTCCATAGTTATGGTGATTTACTTTTGGTACTAGACATCAAATTGCGTGTGGTCGATGATTTTGAGAATAGTGACTTGAGGTGTCTCATGTGGACCAGTGTTTGGATAGGATCGTGCATGGAAGCAAGGTTATGTGGAGGTATGATCCTTCGGGTTAGATACGCGTGTTCTGGTTCTATGATGTGTGATGGGTTCTCAGCATTGTGTTGTGGTGGTACTGGTGAGCTGTATAACTCTCTCATTTGAGTCATTTTTCCATGATTTGGGCACACTTGGACTTTTGCTTATTGGTGCGAGGGTCACACGGGTTGTGGCTTTATATTGTATCGATGTGTCATGTCACTAGAGCAGTCGTGTTGGATGAGATGAGGTCATTGGGATCTAGAATGAATACTATCAGATTCGATTTCAGCATGTTGGAAGGATAACATCGGGATCCGGCTTAGATATTTACTATGGTCCTTGCCGAAGGAGAGGGAGCTCCAGGACTGGTTGATATAAGGAATGTTTATGACTTTCTGCGTGTTTCTTTCATCATCGGCAGTATATGGAGGTGTTAGAGAGAGGCATTTCTTGATAAGAGGTTTATTACCGAAATTGGGTTGTCTGAGCAACTATTGTGATTGGGAGTTATCCCTATGAGTGTTTGAGTCATGTGGTACATAATGTGATTAGATCTTGGGTTACGGATATGGCTTGGTGCAGCGTGTTCAGACTTATTCAGATATAGTTGTGGAATTTTGATTTTGTAAATTATTTCTAAAGTAGAAATTCGATTCTAAGGTTTATGGGTTAGGTGGAATTGTGGAAATTAAGTTATGTTGTGTTATCGGACCTATATGGGGTAGGGTGACGTGAGATCATCTCCGGGGTATGCGCAAGGTAGGTTGCACGGAAATTTTGGTGGTTTTTGAACAACTCTGGCCACTATGTTTAAGTGAGGGAGAATGTAACGACTCGACCGGTCGTTTCATGAGATTTTCCCCGTTTCCTTTGTGTCAGCTGGTCATATGTTATGTAACCTATTTATGTTATGTTGGTTCGGGTTCGGAGTGATCGTGATGAGAATTGAGAGACATAGTCTCTTAAATTGGCTTATAGTTGAAAAATTCAACAGGGAGTTGACTTATTGTTAAACGACCTCGGATTGTCTATTTTATGGCTCGGATAGCTTCGATAGGTGATTTGGGACTTAGGAGTGTGTTCGGAATATGGTTTTGATGTCGGGTGTAGAATTAGGCTTGAATTGGCGAAAGTTGGTTTTTGGCGATTTTCGGTCAGCAGTGAAAAAAGGCTATCGGGGTTGGAATGGAATTCCGGAAGTTGGAGCATGTTTGTAGTGTCATTTTGGACGTGTGTGCAAAATCTTAGGTCATTCGGATGTATTTTGGTTGGTTTCGGCATCGTTGATGATTTTCGGACGATTTAGGATTCTTAGACTTGAATCATGAGTCGAATTTGTGTTTCGATGTTATTTTGAGTGTTCCGAGGGTTAGAATACGTTTGGGTGATGATTTATGACATGTTGGTATATTTTGTTGGGGCCCCAAGGGGCTCGGGATTGATTTTGGATGGTTAACAGATTGTTTGGACTTGGAAAATGCAACAAAGCTGCTGCTGGTGCCAGTTTACTGGTGTGGCTGCACCTGTGGATGGGGAGCCGCAGGTGCGATGGACCTTGCGCATATGCGGACGAGGGAGACCTGGTCAAGGAGCGCAGGTGCGGATGCCTGGTCGCAGCTGCGAGCCCGCAGGTGAGAGAAGAGGGCTGCAGGTGCGGAAGCCGGGACTTAAGTCATGCTCGCAGGTGCGCACCTGGGACCGCAGGTGTGGGTCCGCATGTGTGAGGAATCTTCCGCGGTGCGGAGGTCGCTGGGCAGAAAGTATAAAAGGGTACCTTCGCGAACTTTCACTCATTTTTCACCATTTGTGGACGGGTTTGGAGCTTTCAATAGTGTTTTTAAGAGGAAATCAAAGGTCATCAATTGGGTAAGTTACTTGGGCTTCATCTCTTGTGTTTGTGATGATTTTTCTACTGTTAGTCATGAAAATTGGTAGGAATTAAGGAAGGAATTTGGGAGATTAGGGCTTGAAATTGGGAAGCTTAATGTGAGGATTTGAAGGGTCATTTGTTGTCCGATTTCGATGTTCTTGGTATGTATAGAATCATGGGAGGATAAGGATTCCGGTTTTGTGACTTTTATTAAATTTCGAGACGTTGGACCGGGGGTCGGGTTTGGCCAATTTCGGGAATTGTGCCTAATTTTGATAGTTTTCGAATGGGTTTCGTCTCCTAGCATATTTCGATGTTATTAATTTGATTTTCATAGACTCAGAGCATTTGGGAGCCGATTCGAGGGGCAAGAGCATTGCGGAGTAGTTTTCGGGCCGGTTTGAGGTAAGTAATGACTGTAAATCTTGTCCTTGGGTATGAAACTCCGGACTTCGTATTTTCTCACTAATTTGGTATGACGCACATGCTAGATCTCGTGTGTGGCGTGCACTGATTTGGGGATTTGGCCTTGGTCCTTCCCGTGGTAACTATTGAGTTGCGTATTTACTTCAAATCATATGATAAATCGTGTTTTCAGACTATTGCTATATTTGGGCTATATGCCATGTTTGGGGCCGTGTTCCGACTTGTTTAGACCCCTTGGGGGTTGTTTTCTGTTTTTCCTCACTGTGTTAATTTATGATTTACACTCAGTCATATTATGTTTTTCTGATTTCAAAACTCAGTCTTATTTACACTATTTTGAGATATAAAATGATATTTTGGGTCGAGTACCCCGTTTTACTGATAGCTCGAGTGGCTTTTGAGATGTTTCTAACTGAGATAGGCCGAGGGCCTGATTGTGAGGATATGATATTGGATCAGACTGCACGCCGCAACATGTTTCTGACTGAGTGAGGCCGAGGGCCTGATTGTGAGGATATGATATTGGATCGGGTTGCACGCCGCAACATGTTTATGACTGAGTGAGGCCGAGGGCCTGATTGTGAGGATATGATATTGGATCGAGTTGCACGCCGCAACATGTTTATGATAGGCCGAGTGCCTGAGAGTTATTTGATGACATGATTTGGCTTGATTTTAGCGCTTGGGCTGTAGGAGCCCCTTCGGAGTCTGTACACCCCCAGTAAGCGCAGGTACCTACTGAGTGCGAGTGACGAGTGATTAGGAGGCATGAGTGGCTGTGAGGTTGCCCGAGGGGCTGATTATGAGTGATTGTGAGGCATGCTGAGGGACTGATTCTGAGTGATATTATGCCCGAGGGGCGGAGTTATTATTCATATTTTTGCCCGAGTGGCTACTTATGATTCATATCCTTTTTACACTAAACTCCTTGTATATTTTTCTGAAGTTGTTGGAAATTACATTTTTCAAAGGATTTTTACTGAAATTGGCTTTTTAAGAGTGATGATTTAACGTATACACTGTCGAAAAGAAAGACTGTGCTTATTGTGAATTGATGATTTGATCCTGTGTGTTTCTTACTGCTCAAACCGGAGTTATTTTTATTACTACTGGGTTGGCGTACTCACATTACTCCTTGCACCCCTATCTGCAGATACATGTGTTGGTTCAGAGCGTTAGCTTCTTTCCTCCATTTGTGGAGCCGGTGTTGGGATTTTGAGGTAGCTGTTCAACGTCCGCAACTTCTCTTTTCCCTTTCTTGTTTTCGGTTTTACTTTATCGTTCCGAGACTTGATGTATTATGACAGTAGATTTTATTTTGTACTATTCATATATGCTCATGACAGGGTGACTCTGGGTCTTGGGGTAGTGATTAGACTGTTTATTTCGTTTGGTTTTGTGTAACGATTTGGAAATTTAAAGATGTTGATGAAATATTGAAAACAGTTTGGAATTTATGAAAATGTTATGTAAATATGTGATTTTTTGGCTAGCTTAGTCCCACGATAGGCGTCATCACGACTAGTTTAGATTTGGGGTCGTGACAGTTATCTCACTTGCATTATTTACATAAATGTCATTTATTGCTATTTATTGATATTTTCTTCGTATTTAGGCCATTGAATGTTGTTTATTTTCTACGGAATTTGGGACTTTGTGCCACGGCACTGATTAAACAATCTCTTGGATCTTAAAATTGGCTAAGGTTAACCATATTTTATTAGAAAATCTAATTGTTTAAATTTAGCTCTGAACTTTGGGTCAAACAGAATCCATCACTGGCTCGAATCCAAGATCTCTAATTAAGTATGAAGAGAGCCTATTCAGTATTCATCTCATCATCGTAACCCTTGGTGGTGTACGTTTCCGATATTGTCACCAAAAAAGGATATGTTTTTGCGAGTGAATTTCAAGATAAATGAACATATAGTAGGCTACTATATGCTTTGGCGTAACTAATTTGAATTCGCACTAGATATGCCTGTTGAAGGAGCTAAAACGCGCTCTGCTGGAAATTGAAATCCTCGATTAAGAATAAAGTTGGAATCTTAACCATCACACCACACTCCTCGATGATCTCGTAGGATTAAATCATTTTCTTTCATCCAAATACGGATGCATTCAACATTATTTTCTTGCAAACAATTGCAAGCACTGTTAACATCAACAACAACTACTAGTTGGATGACTATTTGCTTACTATTATTGTGCAGAGGCGGATTCAGGCTTTGAAGTTTATGGGTTTCTATAACGATCTCAAGTTAGCAACGAGGTTCACAATCAAATATTTATAGATATTGAATGAAATTTTTAATACATATACAAAGACAGTGCAAAAGCTATTGGGCTCCCAAAAACCCGCGCATTACCCTCTAGATCCGCCACTATTATTTGATCATATGCGTAAAAGATGGACCGTAAGGACTCATTGACTCAAGTTTAGAGACAAACTCAGAATTTTATCGAGGGATCAAAATATAAAGAAGTAAATATAAAATGTTTTTCGTTTTTCTTCATGGTTCGTTTCTTCCATAAAGCATATGTATACTAGAAAAAAATTCCAACTTTATTAGCAGTTGAATTAAATGGACAGCCCCCACAAATCGACAGTAAATAATGTTACTTTTTCTTAAAAAAGTTCTGTAGACCCCAATCAATATCTCAGTTTGTTTGATTAGCTTTAAAGTAATAAAAAAAACAAAACTGAAAATGACGTTTAAAAGTAAAAACACCCTGCATGAAACTGTTTAATCACTCAAAATTCAAAAGGTATAATGAATCAGCTAATGCTTGCTTTTTTCTTATCGGACAAAATTGTACTAACCACTTACGCTATGGACCACACTAAAACTAGACCTTATGTCATGTTTTATGGTTGGATTGATAGGGTTTTTCTATTCTTGATCACAGTTCGCTGTTGGTTTATTGTGTATGAAAAACAATTGGCAGAGAGAGTTTTCCTATTTAATCGAATTCGGATTAATCGAGACCCCAAAACGAATACTGAACATGAGAAATCAACATAAACTAAACTCTCAATATGATAGTAGAAAGAAACTTTCGGCCTATATGTTTGGGTTAGGGGTGTATATGGAGCGGATTGGTTCGATCTTTATCAAAAAATAAATTAAACCAACTATATCGGTTTGGATTGATTTAATTTTATCGGGTTTATCGTATTTTTGTTACTTAATTATTATTTCAATCTTACTTTGTTAATTTTTTATAAATAAATATATGTTTAGTAAAGATATAAAAAAATTGACAAACATATAATCTATTAAAATTTTCTTATGATTGAATTTTCTTAGTAACACATAATAGTTATTTTTTTAGTCGTCTGACAATAATTTTTCGTTAATGTACACTTTCGAGGTTAACCGAATTTAGTAATTAAACATAAAAATCAATATAATACCTAAATAATAATTATCACTTCACAATCGAAAAAAGATATAAGAATTTAATAGATTTTAACATACAATATGAATATGGAAGAACAAAGAGATTGACGCATTTCACTGACACTTTATGAGAAAGTGATCATACAACCCATTATTTAAGGTTAATAAGTATGGAACACTTCATATAATATTAAATATTATATCCCGCAAGAGAATCCCAAATATTTCTAGACAATTTTTTAAAGAAAATTCTATTTAAAATCTTAAAAGTATATATAAAAATTATATATTTATATGTCGGTTTGGTTCGGTTTTTTTAATCAATACCAAACCAAATCAAACCAAACCTAGGCGGGTTTTTTTTAATCGATTTGGTTTGACTTTTCGTTTTGGTGCGATTTTTCGGTTCGGTTTGTATACCCCTAGTTCGGGTATAGGACTATGATCGTTTTAAGGTTTATTTTCTTCTCCAAATTAATATTTAATTTGTATTATTTTTAAACAATATCTTAGTAGTATATGTATACATATCTAAATAATACTATTATTTACACAATGTAAAATGACTTTTTGCGAAGTAGTAAAAGGATGACACAATTACAAATACGTACATTATATTTATATCATTCTTAATTAATTCCATTCAGATAAAAAGTTTCCCATTTACAGGTGGTAGGGAAATACCACAGGATAAGTCCCATCGAGAAAGACTTGCACAACACCATATCCATAAACCTTTTCAAAGGGCTAGCAATAATATTACAAAGAAACTATTGATTGTTAAAGCCATATGTACCACACGTAATTGAAGATCTAGACAATTTGCATGCAGAGGCGGACCTATGTAATATATTAATCTCGGCAATTTTTTGAATATATATGTTAAAAAGGGCAATAGTTGATCAATCCGTATGTGGCTCCGCCAACTTCAAATGATGGCTCGCCCTGTGTCTACATGTACGAAACTTCATACACATATTCAAGATTTAAAATGTATGACTTTATAATTAATACACAAGCAACTGAATTTTATAATTAAATATTTTCAAATATTTGGTGTATTATATATATATATATATATATATTAAAAACTAATTATTCATGTATTCCATACCCAACTCTCTAGATCTGTCCCTGCACCCTCCCATACACCTTGCAATGAGCTTTTATAGTCTTTCCGTAAAGAAACTGTAAATAGTATTATGTGAGGTAAAATATGTTTATATTTAGTGTTAGCATGATAGACTAACATGTGGAGTCGAAGACAGAAGGCAGTTGGATCCGAAGACAACGAATTCGTCTGTTACCGGAGAGAATGATAATAAAGGTGAGATAAATGCCCGCCACATGGTAATATTTAATGAAGAATATTGTACAGCATTAAGTATGTGGTCCGTTACAGAGAATATGCATTCACTACTACTAGAAATACGTTAAAAACCGATCAAAATAACCGACCAAAGTGGGTCAGTTATGGCCAATTACCGACCAAAACGCGACCATTTACATATGGACGGTATTTTGACGGTTGGAAAGGCATAGGACCAAAGTTGGTCGGAAATTATCGACCAACGTTGGTCGGTCAATTAAATTCAAAAAAAATTATTGCAAAAAAAAACCGACCAAAGTTGGTCGGTATTTTAATTATGTAATCAAAAGATTCACCATCTGGGAATCGAATCGGGGTCTGTACTGTGGCAGAATACTATTCTACCACTAGATCATTGATGCGTTTTTTTTTAAAGATTGTCTTTTATTTGATTTATACTCTTTAATTGTATTTTCGCATGAAAATAACCGACCAGTTGGTAGGTTTTATTAAACAATAAAATTACTGTATTAGTAAAAATAAATATTACATGTGGAATTAATAAAGTGGTTGACATGACAAGCCACGTGGATCAATGGAAGAATGACAACTGGAGAAAAAATTAGAAAGAGATACGAAGTAAGTAGATATGAGATAAACACCCACGGGATGACTAGAAACGGGTGCTCGAGTCTATTCAAAGAGTTGAAGAGACACGGTTAAAATGAACCAGGGCAGAAAAGAGGGTGGATTCATAGATCTTCAATAAATGAGTTCAAACGTTACAAAATCTTCACGCAACAGTTACGATTACCTATTATAACGTTTCATTAATGATATAAATACTCATTAATGCTCAATCATAAAGAGGAGCAGACGTTGTACTTGAAGATTCCTATAAAAGGGAAGGAAATATTGCTTGTACAGACACGTTCTGGTCATTATTGAAATATACTTTACATTCTTGTGTTCTCAACTATTTTCCTTTCTATTCTGAATTCTAATTTCCTTTATTGTTTTAGCTAATTTTCTTGATTATCAGTAGCCCGAGTATTTCTTTAAATAAGCTTTGACTAAGAATCCGGTTCTTTGGTTAAACAAATTGGCTCCATTACGGGGAATCTGATAATAATTTTTTACTTTCCAAATTATTCGTACTGAATCATGTCAAATATCAACGACAACAACCAACAGGCAATAGGAACTCCAGTTCCATTACCTCAAGGAACCCCACGTGTTTCAAGGGAACCAACCTCGGAAAGATCCACAACTCACAACAATGACCAACTTGGGAATGAGAAAACAGGAAAGCGAGAAAGCGAGACGCTGTGAAGAAAATAGTTAATGAATATGTGAATGAAGCTCTCCAGGATTTCGTGACGGGGCTACCAACTATACCTCCAACACCTCCTCCAAACAATATTGCAATTGTGGAAAATTCACAGTCATGACTGGCTAATTCTAGAGTGGAGGCACTCCTAACGAATCACACGAAGGGAGACCAGGTATGACTAGTAATTTTGATTTGCAATCTTTAATACTAACCTTGCAGAAACAGGGGAAGGAACAAAACGACCGTATCGAACAAATACCTGGCGTACCACCTGTCATCAAAAGGATTGATATTGACAAATATTCTCAACAACCATGGAAGCCAAGTGTTGCACCTTTACCGATTTCTAAAAATTCAAAATGCCCGATATACCAAAATATGACGGAACAACTGATCCACGCGACCATATCACTGCATTCACCACAGGAGAAAAAGGCAACGACTTAACCAAGAAGGAGATCGTATCCGTGCTGGTCAGAAAGTTTGGGGAGACTCTTACCAAGGGAGAACTAACGTAATATTCTCTCTTACCTGAAAACACTATTGACTCTTTTGCTGAGCTTGCAAGACTCGTTCATAAAAGCGCATTCGGGTGCACAAAAGGTAGAAAAGAGAATGGAAGACATATTCAAGGTAAAACAGGGAGATACAGAGTTGCTTCGAAAATTTGTAGACAGATTCCAACGAGAAAGGATGTTGTTGCCTAGAGTACCTAAGAACTGGGCAGCTATGGCATTTGCGAGCAATTTGAACGAGAAAAGCTCTGAAGCTACTAGGAGGCTCAAAGAGAGCTTGCGAGAATTCCCATCCACAACGTGGAATGATGTTTATAAAAGGTACAATACCAAATTACGAATCGAAGAGGATACCATAGCTTAATCTAGGGCAAATGAAAGAACGAGTTCAAGGCGATCAGAATCAAAAAACAGAACTGGTAAAAATAGGTACGATCAATATATGGGACCTTCGGGACGGGAAGCTCGTCCCAAATTTGAAAACGTACGGCCTGATCACACACCATCAAATAGAGATTCAAGTTCATCATCATCAAGATTCAGAAAAGATCGAGATGAACGTAATAGAGGTAATAACACAAATGTGACAATTGGAGACTATACCTTCAATGTAAGTACTTCCGAGCTAATTTCTCTGCTGAGAAACATATGAGATAAAGTTCGATGGCCCAAAGAGATGAGATCAAATCCAAACAGAAGGAACACAAACTTCTGGTGTGAATTCCACAATTATCAGTGGCACAGAACATCAGACTGCAGGTTATTACAAAGTGAGGTAGAACTTTTATTATAGCAGGGTTACCTAACAGAGTTGTTTATTGAAAAAGGCAAGCAGACATATATGAAAAACAGACAGGAGCCCTGTAAACCACCATCTACAAAGATAACAATGAACGTGATAAATGGTGGAGAAGAGGTCAATGGAGTAACCTATATTGTAGCAAGAAAGACGACAAAGTTCACAATAACTCACGGGAAGCGATCTCGTGAAACCTTGGAAGACGATAGCATAACATTTGATGATGCAGATGCGGATGGGTTACTAGTTGTCACGACCCAAATTTCTCCACGTCGGGACAATGATGGCGCCTAACGTTGAACCCGCTAGGCAAGCCAACGTGAATGTTCAATTTACTTTATTTCTTATTTATTAGTCGCAAACAGGTGAATTAAAACATTAACATGAATAAAAAAAATAAGATGAGGTAAGATATATAATTCAACCCAATACCTTTATGAAATTTCACAAAAACTAACCAAATCCCAGAATATTGGAGTCACAACTCACGGGCTGTCTATGAATACTACATATACTGATTTGAAATAATAAGTACATCTGTTTCTGAATTAGCTAGAACAAAATACAAAAGAAATAGAAGGGGACGCTACCTCGGTGTCTCCGCGTGGACTGAAGGCAGCCTCCTCAATCAATGACCGTAGGGTCCTGTACCGAGATCTGCACAACAAGATGTGCAGAGTGTAGCATCAGTACAACCGACCCCATATGCTGAGTAAGTGTCGAGCTTAAACTCGGCAAAGTAGTGATGAGGCTAGGACACGACAACCAAAACAACCTGTGCAATTAATAATAATCGGAGGAATACTAATAACAGGAAGTAAACAACTAAGTACCAATGAAAGGGATAAACATGCTAGGGAGAAGAAATATCAAATAAAGGAAACAATGAAATAAGACAACAATTCAATATCAGCTTAAACAACAGGAATTAACATCACAGAGAAGACAGTGCACGACATCACCCTTCGTGCTTTTACTGTCATCCTCACCAAGTAATAAATGCAAGTGCACGAAATCACCCTTCGTGCTTTTACTCTCATCCTCACAATTATCAATAGAAATGGCACGGCATCACCCTTCGTGCTTTACACACTTCCTCACAATAATCAATACACGGCATCACCCTTCGTGCTTTACACTCTTCCTTACCCAAACAATATAAATAACAGAAGTCTGGCAAGGAAAAATCAACAATATGAATCATAATGAAAAATCATAACATCCCGACAAGGGAACAACAGCGGAAATATCACAATCCCGGCAAGGGACACAACTATAATCAATCTCACGCAAGTACATATATTCACATAAAATTTCTCAAGCGAAACCAATACTCAACAATATTCATTACCAAGAATTTCCACCAAAATGAACAACCATAAACTAAACTTCAAGCTATAACATAGTAAATATCAATGAAATCCACATAATTCATAACATCCGACTCACGGGCATGCTTGACACCAACGTATACGTACTCGTCACCTCACCTATACGTTGAACATGGTATTAACACATAGCAAATAAGACTCAACACCTATTCCCTCAAGCTAAGGTTAGGCCAAACACTTACCTCGACTTCCACGACAAAAATTAAGCCTCAATCACCGCTTTCCCTTATGAATTTGAATCCAAATTAATTGTATCTAGACATAATTGACTTAATAACATCAATAAACGCTAAATAATTCAATTCCAATGCTTAATTATAAGTTTTCTAGCATTCTTCCCAAAAAGTCAAAAATCGACCCCGGGCTCGCTTGGTCAAAACACGAGGTTCGGACCAAAATCGGATCACCCATTCACCCACGAGCCCGAATAGGTAATTACTTACAGAATCTGACCCCAAAACAAGGTCTAAATCCCAATTATTCAAAAAGCCCTAACTCTACCCAAATCCCTAGTTTTCTACCCTTAAAAATATAATTTAGGCCTAGAAATCTAGTGGGTGTTAATGAAATTTTAAGAAAACGAGCCTAAGAATACATACCTATGATTTTGTGATGAAGTTCCCTTTCAAAAATTGCCAAATATTGAGTTTAGATGAAGAAGTTATGAAAAATTAGAAGGCTTCCCGTAATGCTATTGTTTTTAGAAAAACTGGGCAAATTTTTTCCCTATGTATTCGCGACAAGGCAACCGCGTTCACATAGGCTGCCCTTCCCCACCCTACGCGTTCGCATCCCAAGTGGTGAGTTCGCACTGTTTCATTAATTTCCCAGCCCCCAGCCCCCTAATACTCTATGCGTTCGCGGCTACATGGGTGCGTTCGCGTAGAGTAATTTTCCTTTGCTCCGCGTTTCCACAATGTTACCCAGCCCCCTTCCCCGTGTGTGCATTTCGTTTGCATGGATACCCATGCGTTCACATAGGGTAAATTTCTTGGACACTAGCAACAACCAAAAGACACCAGATTTTCTAAGTAAAAATCACCCCGACGCCTATCCGAAACTCACCCGAGCCCTCGGGGTTCCAAACCAAACATGTACACAACCTCAAAAACATCTTACGGGCTTACTCATGCGCAAATCGCCAAAATAACACTTTAAACAACGAATTTTGCCTTAAAGTATAAGAAAAATTCCAAAACTTCCAAAGTATCAAATTTTACAACTACGGGTCCAAATCACGTCAAACGACCTCCGTCTCTTACCAAATTTTACAGACATATCACCAGTATCATATTGAACTTGTACCGGGATCCGGAACCAAAATATGGCTCTGATACCATAAATTTCAAATATAATCAATTTTTAAAATCTCTTATATTTTTCAGAAAAATAATTTCTTTCAAAAATTCACTTCTCGGGCTTGGGACCTCGGAATTCGATTCCGGGCATACTCCCAAGTCCCATATTTACCTACGGACCCTCTGGGGCCGTCAAATCATGGGTCCAGGTCCGTTTACCCAAAATGTTGACCGAAGTCAACTTAAATCAAAATTTTAAGGCAAAAACTAGCATTTTATCAGTTTTTCACATAAAGGCTTCCCGGCTATACGCCCGGGTTGCGCATGCAAACCGATGTGAGATAAAAGGGGGTTTTCAAGGTCTCGGAACACCGTTTTTACATAAAACATAAGGGATGAACTTTTGGATCATCATAATCTCCACCTCTAAAATAAACGTTCGTCCTCAAACGGACATAGAAAAGTACCTTAATCGGGGAATCGATGGGGATAACGGCTCCACATATCGGACTCGGACTCCCAGGTAGCTGCCTCGGCAGGCTGACCTCTCCACTGAACACGAACCAAAGGATAACTCTTCGATCTCAACTGACGAATCTGCTGGTCTAATATGGCTACCGACTCCTCCTCGTAGGTCAAATCCTTGTCCAACTGGACGCTGCTGAAGTATAACACATGGGATGGATCGCAGTGATACTTCCGAAGCATAGATACATGGAATCCTGGATGCACGGCTGATAAACTCGGTGGCAACGCAAGTCTATAAGCCACCTCTCCCACTTTGTCAAGAATCTCAAATGGGCCAATGAATCTAGGGTAGCTTGCCCTTCTTCCCAAATCTCATCACGCCCTTCATGGGCGACACCCGAAGCAATACTCGCTCTCCGACCATGAATGCCAAATCACGAACTCTGTGGTCGGCATAACTCTTCTGCCTGGATTGAGCTATACGAAGTCTATCGTGAATGATCCTCACCTTATCAAAGGCATCCTGCACTAACTCCGTACCCAACAACCGAGCCTCTCCCGGCTCAAACCACCCAACCGACGACCGACACTACCTACCATACAACTCCTCATAAAGAGCCATTTGAATGCTCGACTGATAGCTGTTGTTGTAGGAAAACTTAGCTAAAGGCAAGAACTGGTCCCAAGAACCTCCAAAATCAATGACACATGCTCGCAACATATCCTCTAAAATCTGAATAGTACGCTCGGATTGTCAGTCCGTCTGAGGATGAAACATTGTGCTCAACTCAACTCGTGTGCCCAACTCATGATGAAATACTCTCCAGAAATGTGAGGTAAAATGCTTACCTCGGTCAGATATAATGGACATGGGCACACCGTGAAGGCCAACAATGTCCCTGATGTAGATCCCTGCTAACCTCTATGAAGAATAGTAAACTGCCACGGGGATGAAATGCGCTGACTTGGTCAGCCTATCCACAATGACCCATGAATCGAACTTCCTCTAAGTCAGTGGGAGTCCAATTACAAAATCCATGGTGACACGCTCCCACTTCCACTCAGGAATCTCAATCTGCTGCATCAATCCACCGGGTCTCTGGTGCTCGTACTTAACCTGCTGACAGTTCAAGCACCGAGCTTTATATGCCACAATATCTTTCTTCATCCTTCGCAATCAATAATGCTGCCACAAATCCTGATACATCTTTGTGGCTCCCGGATGAATGGAGTACCGGGAACTATGGGCCTCCTACAATATCAACTCACGAAGTCCATCAACATTGGGCAAACAAATACAGCCTTGCATCTGCAAGACTCCATCATCGTCAACTGAAACCTGCTTGGCACCACTGTGCCACACCGTATCCCTTAGGGCACGCAAATGATGATCATCATACTGCTCATCCCGAATATGATCGAATAATGAAGAACGAGCCGCAGTATAAGCTAGAACTATACCGATCTCAGAAACATCCAATCTCATGAATCGATTGGCCAAATCCTGAACATCCAAAGTCAGCGGTCGCTCCACGACCGAAATATAAGCAAGACTACCCATACTGGCTGACTTCCTACTCAAAGCATCGGTCACTACATTGGCCTTCCCCGGATGATATAAGATGGTGATGTCATAGTATTTCAATATCTCCAACCATCTTCACTGCCTCAAATTCAACTCTTTCTGCTTGAACAAATATTGCAAACTCTTGTGAACCGTGAACACCTCACAAGGCACGCCATATAAATAATGCCTCCAAATCTTAAGCGCGTGAACAATAACTGCTAACTCCAAATCATGAATGGGGTAATTCTTCTCATGGACCTTCAACTGATGTGAAACATATGCTATAACCTTGCCATCCTGCATCAACACTGCACCAAGTCCAATCCGAGAAGCATGACAATATACAGTATATGGCCCTGAACCTGAGGGAAAAACAAACACTGGTGCCGTGGTCAAGGCTATCTTGATCTTCTGAAAGCTCGCCTCACACTTATCTGACCACCTGAACTGGGAACCCTTCTGAGTCAACCTGGTCATCGGGGCTTCAATAGATGAAAACCCTCCACAAACCGACGATAGTAACCTGCTAAGCCCAAGAAACTCCGAATCTCTGTAGCTGATGTGGGTCTAGGCCAATCCTTGACTGCTAAAATCTTCTTGGGATCTACCTGAATATCCTCTGCTGATACAACATGACCCAAGAATGCAATTGAGCTCAACCAGAACTCACACTTGGAAAACTTAGCATACAACTGACTGTCCTTCAGAGTCTAGAGAATGACTCGAAGGTGCTGCTCGTGCTCCTTTTGACTACGGGAGTAAATCAAAATATCATTAATGAAGACAATCACGAACAAATCCAAATAAGGCATGAACACTCGGTTCATCAAATCCATAAAAGCAGTTGGGGCATTTGTCAACCCGAATGACATCACTAAAAACTCATAATGCCTGTACCGAGTGCGAAAGGCTGTCTTAAGGACATCGGGTGCCCTAATCCTCAACTGATGGTAGCCTGATCTCAAATCAATCTTTAAAAATACCTTGGCACCCTGAAGCTGATCAAACAAACCATTAATCCTCGGGAATGGATACTTGTTCTTGATAGTAACCTTGTTCAATTGCCGGTAATCAATGAACATCCTCATCGCCCCATATTTCTTCTTAACAAACAACACTGACGCACCCCATAGTGAAACACTAGGCCTAATAAAACCTTTATCTAGAAAATCCTGCAACTGTTCCTTCAACTCTTTTAGCTCTGGCGAGTCCATACGATACGGCGGAAGAGAAATAGGCTGAGTGCCCGGAGCCAACTCAATGCAAAAGTCAATATCTTGTCGGGTGGCATACCCGGCAAGTCTGCAAGAAACACCTCTGGAAACTCACGGACAATGGGCACAAACTCCATAGAAGGAACCTCAGCACTAGAATCACGAACATAAGCCAAATAGGCTAAACACCCCTTCTCGACCATGCACCGAGATTTCATATATGAGATAACCCCGCTGGAATAGTGATCAGGAGTCCCCCTCCACTCCAATCGAGGCAACCCTATCAATGCCAATGTCACGATCTTGGCATGACAGTCCAGAATAATGTGATAACGCGACAACCAATCCATCCCCAAAATGACATCGAAATCAACCATATCAAGGAGCAGAAGATCTACACTGGTCTCAAGACCACCAATAAGCACTACACACGAACGGTAGACACGATCTACCATAATAGAATCACCCACCAGTGTAGACACATATACATGAGTACTCAGAGAATCACGAGGCATAATCAAACAAGGAGCAAAATATGATGACACATAGGAGAAAGTGGATCCCGGATCAAATAAAATTGAAGCATCCGTGCTGCAAACTGAAACCATACCTGTAATGACTACATCGGAGGCCTCAGCCTCAAGTCTAGCAGGAATAACATAACATCGGGGTTGGGCCCCGCCAATCTGAACATCCTTGGGTCTACCTACTGCTGGCTGACCTCTACCTCTAGTAGCGTGACCTAGGGCTGTGCACGGATCGGATTGGATCGAATTTAGCACATTTCGGATTCTAGAAAATGCAATCTGAATCCGATCCGAATTATGTCGGATCGGATTCAGATTTTAAAGTTTGGATCGGATCGGATTTCGGATCGTAAATGCCTCAATGTTGCAAATTAATATGATATTTTCTTTGTAAAAGAGGCAATGCATTAAGAAAAATTCATGTTTATACAATTATGAGAGTACTATGGTGCCAATATAGCTAACTCTAGCAATTGTAAAGGTAATAACTTGGAGGAAGATGTAAAGAAAGTACTGACTATCCGAAATTAAAGTGTAGTATTTATACATTGCCTAATAATTTCGGATTTCGGATCGGATCGGATTAAAATATACCAATCCGAATCCGATCCGAAATTCGAAATTTTTATAAACACAATCTGAAATCTGGTCCAATCCGAAATCCGAAATCCGAAATTGAATGGATCGGTTCGGATTTCGGATATCCGATCCAAATGAACAGCCCTAGCGTGACCTCCACCTCTAACTGTCTGACCTCCACCCCTAGCTGGCTGAGGGGGTGGTGGAGCACCTCGTGCGAGAACCATAGCACGAGAACCCTGGTGCTGAGAACCACTCGAGGCTCGGGGGAAAAATCTAGCAATGTGCCCCGGGACACCACATGTATAACAAGATCTAGGCTGCTGAGACTGTTGGCCCTGAAATTGTCCCTGTCGACCGGAGTAACCACTCTGAAAACTCTGGAGCGGCGGTGCACTGATAGGAGCTGGTGGTGCACTGCAGGATACCTGAAGTGCTGACTGAAACGGCCTAGAAGGATGGCCTCTACCGAAAGAATCTCTACCCCCAGACGAGGCACCACTGAACCGGATAAAATGTCGAGGCCTCTTGTCAGACCCCTGACCACTACCCTGTGATAACACCATCTCGATCCGTCTGGCTACATTGGCCGCCTCCTGAAAGGAAATATCACTCCCTGTCTCTCTGTCCATCTGCAGTCTAATCGGTTGAGCTATCCCCTCAATAAACCTCCTCACCCTCTCTCGGTCGGCGGGGAGTATCATGATAGCATGTCATGCCAAAGTGATGAACTTGGTCTCATACTGTGTAACTGTTATAGAACCTTGCTGGAGACACTCAAACTGCCTCTAGAAATCCTCTCTCTGGGTAACAGGAAGAAACTTCTCCAAGAACAAATCGGAGAACTGATCCCAAGACAAAGGTGGTGACCCAGCTGGTCTAGTCAAGCAAAAAACCGTCCACCAAGTCTTGCCAGGACCTGAAAGGCGGACTGTAGCAAAATTGACCCCATTGGTCTCAACTATCCCTATATTCCTAAGAACCTCATAGCAACTGTCCAAGTAATTCTGGGGATCCTCTGAAGGTGCACCACTAAAAGTAGTAGGAAACAGCTTGGTGAACCGGTCCAATCTCCATAAAGCATCGGCAGTCATAGTTTCTCCCTCCCCTGCCTGAGCCACAATACTTGGCTGAACTACCCCAGCTGTCTGAAGTGATGGAGTCTGGAACTGAGAAGCTAGCTGCTCTTGTGTGCGGGTGGCGGGAGTCTGGGCTCCTCCCCCAGCCTGAGAGACGGCTGGTACTGTAGGAAGTAAAACCGCCTGAGCAACGCTCTCCATAAGGCCCACTAAATGGACCAAAGCATTCTGGAGTACCGGGGTGGCAATGAACCCCTCGGGAACCTGAGCTAGTCCCACCGGAACTGTTTGAGTAGGAACCTAATCGGAAAACACTACCTGAGGCTCCGTCACTAGGGCTGATGCTCTAGGATGAGCTCTTCCTCTACCTCGGCCTCTAGTACGGCCTCGGCCCCTCATAGGAGCTGCAACTGGAGCCTCGGGCTGCTGATCAGTAGATGAAGAAGCACGTGTTCGCCATCTGCGAGAGAGTAGAATAGAAATTCAATTAGCATTTAGAATTCAAATCGCACCACAGAGAAGAATAGATGTGAAGGTATTCCTATACTCTGTAGCCTCTGGGGGATAAGTACAGACGTCTCCGTACCGATCTCTCAGACTCTACCAAGCTTGTTCATGAATTATGAGACCTAAGCAACCTAGTGCTATGATACCAACTTGTCACGACCCGAATTTCCCACCATCGTGACCGTGATGGAGCCTAATGTTGAACCCGCTAGGCAAGCCAACGTGAATGTTAAATTTACTTTATTTCTTCATTATTAGTCGCAAACAGGTGAATTACAACATTAACATGAATAAAAAAATATAAGTTGAGGTAAGATATATAATTCAACCCAATACCTTTACGAAATTTCACAATAACTAACCAAATCCCAGAATATTGGAGTCACAACTCACGGACTATCTATGAATACTACATATAAAGGTTTGAAATAATAAGTACATCTGTTTCTGAATTAGCTAGAACAGAATACAAAAGAAATAGAAGGGGACGCCAAGGCCTGCGGACGCCAACATGACTACCTCGGTGTCTCCGCATGGACTGAAGGCAGCCTCCTCAATTAATGATCGTAGGGTCCTGTATCGGGATCTACATAACAAGGATGTCCATAGTGTAGCATCAGTACAACCGACCCCATGTACTCAGTAAATGTCGAGCCTAACCTCGACGAAGTAGTGACGAGGCTAGGACACAACAACCAAAACAACCTGTGCAATTAATAAAAATCGGAGGAATAATAATAACAAGAAGTAAACAACTAAGTACCAATGAAACGGATAAACATGCTGGGGAGAAGAAATGTCAAATAAAGGAAACAATTAAATAAGACAACAATTCAATATCAGCTTAAACATAGGAATTAACATCATAGAGAAGACAGTGCACGTCATCACCCTTCGTGCTTTTACTCTCATCCTCACCAAGTAATAAATGCAAGTGCACAGAATCACCCTTTGTGCTTTTACTCTCATCCTCACAATTATCAATAGAAACGGCACATCATCACCCTTCGTGCTTTACACTCTTCCTCACAATAATCAATACACGACATCAACCTTCGTGCTTTACACTCTTCCTTACCCAAACAATATCAATAACAGAAGTCTAGCAAGGAAAAATCAACAATATGAATCATAATAATAAATCATAACATCCCGGCAAGGGAACAACAACGGAAATATCATCATCCCGGCAAGGGACACAGCTATAACCAATCTCACGCAAGTACATATCTTCACATAAAATTTCTCAACCGAAACCAATATTCATTACCAAGAATTTTCACCAAAATGAACAACCATAAACTAAACTTCAAGCTATAACACAGTAAATATAAATGAAATCCACATAATGCATAATATCCGACTCACGGTCATGCTTGAAACCAACGTATAGGTACTCGTCACCTCACCTATACGTTGAACATGGTATTAACACATAGAAAATAAGACTCAACACCTATTCCCTGAAGCTAAGGTTAGGCCAAACACTTACCTCGACTTCCACGACCAAAATTAAGCCTCAATCACGCTTTCCCTTTTGAATTTGACTCCAAATCAATTGTATCTAGACATAATTGACTTAATAACATCAATAAACTCTAAATAATTCAATTCCAATGCTTAATTATAGGTTTTCTATCATTCTTCCCAAAAAGTCAAAAATCGACCCCCGACCTGCTTGGTCAAAACACGAGGTTCGGACCAAAACCCGTTCACCCATTCACCCACGATCCTGAATATGTAATTAGTTCCAGAATCCGACCCTAAAACGTGGTCTAAATCCTAATTATTCAAAAATCCCTAACTCTACCCAAATCCCTAATTTTCTACCCTTAACAACATAATTTAGGCCTAGAAATCTAATGGGTGTTAATGGAATTTGAAGAAAACGAGTCTAAGAATACATACCTATGATTTTGTGATGAATTTCCCTTTCAAAAATCGCCAAATTTTGAGTTTAGATGAAGAAGTTATGAAAATTAGAAGGCTTCCCGTAATGCTACTGTTTTTAGAAAAACTGGGAAAATTTTTTCCCTATGCGTTCGCGAAAAGGCAACCGCGTTCGCATAGGCTGCCCTTCCCCACCCTACGCGTTCGCATCCCAAGTGGTGCGTTCGCACTGTTTCATTAATTTCCCAGCCCACAGCCCCTTAATACTCTATGCGTTCGCGGCTACATGGGTGCGTTCACATTGAGTAATTTTCCTATGCTCCGCGTTCGCACCCTGTGCCATGCGTTCGCACAATGTTACCCAGCCCCCTTCCCCGCGTGTGCATTGCGTTCGCATGGATACCCATGTGTTCACATAAGGTAAATTCCCTGGACACCAGCAACAACCAAAAGACACCAAATTTTCTAAGTAAAAATCACCCCGACGCCTATTCGAAACTCACCCGAGCCCTCGAGGATCCAAACCCAACATTTACACAACCTCAAAAATATCCTACGGACTTACTCGTGCGATCAAATCGCCAAAATAACACTTTAAACAACGAATTTAGCCTTAAAATCAAAGAAATTTTCCAAAGCTTCCAAAGAATCAAATTTTACAACTACGGGCCCGAATCATGTCAAACGACCGCCGTCTCTTACCAAATTTTAGAGACATATCACCAATATCATATTAAACCTGTACCGGGCTCCGGAACCAAAATACGGCCCCGATACCATAAATTTCAAATATAATGAATTTCTAAAATCTCTTATATTTTTTAGAAAAATAATTTTTTTCAAAAATTTATTTCTCGGGCTTGGGACCTCGGAATTCGATTCCGGGCATACGCCCAAGTTCCATATTTTCCTACGGACCCTCCGGGACCGTCAACTTATGGGTCCGGGTCCGTTTACCCAAAATATTGACCGAAGTAAACTTAAATCAAAATTTTAAGGCAAAACTAGCATTTTCTCAGTTTTTCACATAAAGGCTATCCCGGCTATACGCCCGGGTTGTGCATGCAAACCAAGGTGAGATAAAAGGAGGTTTTCAAGGCCTCGGAATACCGTGTTAACATAAAACATAATGGATGACCTTTTGGGTCATCACACTAGTTCCTCACAACGATGCACAGGTGATATCTCTACTTATACATGACACTAATGTGAAATGAGTCTTGATTGATCCAGGTAGCTCAGTGAATATTATTCTCTTAAGAGTCGTGGAAGAGATGCTTATGGGAGATCGTGCAATACCAAAAGCGTGTTCCCTATCTGGATTCAATAACTCTAATGTCATTACAAAAGGACAAATTGAGTTAAGCACTTACGCAGAAGGGGTCATCAAAGAAAAAAAACTTCAAGTCATTGATACGGATATGGCCTATTATGTAATTATGGAAATGTCGTGGATTCATGACATGGACGTTGTACCGTCCACACTACATCAGGTTATCAAATTTCCCTCAAATGGGGTATTCAGCAGATTCGAGGAGATTAACAAATTTCGAGGAATATCAACTCAGTGATACACTCGAGCCAAAGAGATGCGGAAATAGAACTAAAAGACGCGGGAGCAGATCAAATAGATGCGAATGCAAATGATAAACATACGGTAAATGAAATCTCAATAGAGGTTACATCAAAATAGACGGACGTGGACTCCAGGCCAGATGTTATTCAGGAGCTAGAAGAAAAAGAAAACATAAAACAAAAACTGAGGAACTCGAAGTTGTTCCCTTATTCGAGCAAAGGCCAGAACAAAGAATTCATATCGAAGCAAGGCTAAACCCAGTCAAAAGAGGTAAGTTAATTGAATACTTAAAAAATAACGCAAATTGTTTTGCATGGTCCCATTCAGATCTGACAGGTATACCCCCAGAAGTGATGACTCATAAATTGAATGAAGACCCATCATTCGTACCTATCAAACAAAATAAGAGGAAGCATGGAGCTTTCAAAAATCAAGTGATCGATGAAGAGGTACAGAAACTCATAAAAATCGGTTCATACGCGAGGTAAAATATCCCAATTGGTTAGCTGATATTGTAGTAGTACCTAAAAAGAATGGTAAATGGTTAGTCTGTGTAGATTAAACTGATTTAAACAAAGCATGTGCAAAGGATTCATTTCCTTTACCGCATATAGATCAAATGATTGACGCTACTGCAGGTCAGGAATTATTAAGCTTTCTAGATGCATATTTTGGTTATAATCAGATAAAAATGGACCCCTCAGACGAGGAAAAAACTTCCTTTATTACAAACAATGGGATTTATTGTTATAAAGTCATGCCTTTTGCCTTGAAAAATGCTGGAGCCACGTACCAAACGCTGGTGACCAAGATGTTCCAGGAACATCTGGGGAAGACAATGGAAGTATACATCGATGATATGTTGGTCAAGTCAACACAATCCGAAGACCATTTCCAACATCTTTCAATGACATTCGAGATCCTTCACAAGTATAATATGAAACTAAATCCAGAGAAATGCCCCTTTGGCATCGAATCAGGTAAGTTTTTGGGTTTTCTCGTATCTATAAAAGTCATTGAAGTAAATCCTGCTCAAATTAAAGCTATTGAAGAAATATCTAATGTGCTCACAAGTAAAAAAGAGGTTCAAAGGTTGACAGGTAGGATTGCAACTTTAGGAAGATTCATTTCAAGATCTTCAGAGAAGAGTTTTAAATTCTTCTCAGTGTTAAAGAAGCAGAATGAGTTCGAATAGACTGAAGAATGCCAACAAGCCCTAAAAAATTTGAAGGCTTATCTATCAAATCCTCCCTTATTATCCAAGACAAGGGATGGAGAAAGGTTGTACGTCTATCTTGCTATTGCAGAAGTAGCAGTAAGTGCAGTCTTAGTAAGGGAAGACAAAGGTAAGCTTTTACGACCCCAAATCTAAACTGGTCGTGATGGCGCCTATCGTGATACTAGGCTAGCCAATTCACTGAAAATAACATAGTGGTTCTCCATTTAATACATAAATTATCCCATATTTCATAAACAATATCCGCATTTAAGCATTTCAAAATAATAAAAGTGATCAGAACATCTAAACACGGCCCCCACATTTGGAGTCAATCGTCATGAGCATCTACGAAGTAACACAGTCTGATACAAATTTATTACTACAACAAGTCTGGGAAGTAAAGTAAAAATGACATAGTGGGGAGGAGAAAAGGTAGGTTGCAGACGCCGAGCAGCTACCTCACAATCTCCGAAAACAATGCTCCAAATGGGGTAGATCAACTATCGCTCTGCCCCGGTACCTGAATCTGCACACAAGGTGCAGCGAGTAACGTGAGTACGCCAACTCAGTAAGTAACAACCATAACTAAAGACTTGACTGGAGTGACGAGAATTTAAATATCGTGTAAAGCCATATGATAAGCAACAATGACTCAGCCCAAAATATCTCTTAATATTCTAAAACAGGGTGATAACAGTAATAAACATTGAGCAGGTATAAAGCATGAGTGAGTTCATATTTTCTATAAAAATAGTGTGAGAATAGTAGAAAAATCCTTGAGGGTCTAAACAGGTCGGCACAAGGCCCCAAGCACGGCATACAGACCATAATGAAGTATAAATCTATAAAATACAGGATATTATATGATTTCAAATCAAACACGTGGCTTAATAGTCACTACCGGACGAACCAAGTCACAATCCCTACCGGTGCACGCCCACACGCTCGTCACCTAGCATGTGTCACCTCATTTATCTAAACAATATGAAATATCGGGGTTTCATACCCTCAGGTCTAGATTTACAATCATTAATTACCTCAAATCGGACCGCAAACTACTTCGCGATGCTCTTGCCCCTCTCATCGGCCTCCGATCGCTCCAAATCTAACAAAAACCAGATCATTATCATCAATATATGCTAGGGAGACGAAACTCATTCGAAAATTATCAAAATTAAGCACACTTCCTGAAATTGGCCAAAACCGACCTTTGGGCCCACGTCTCAGAATTCGATAAAACTTACAAAACTAGAATCCTTATTCCTCCACGAGTCTACCCATATAAAATACATCAATATCCACCTACAAATGACCCTTCAATTCCTCAATTCAAAATCTCCAAATTGCAAGCCCTAGTTACCCAATTTTGGTACTAATTTTCCATATATTTCACCCCTAATCAGTCCAATAATCACATATAAACGAGTTTTAGGTTCACAAATCATATCTCCACGAAGTTCTCTTGATTTCCTCCTTCAAAACCCTCTCCCAAAGCTCAATTCCGGATGAAAATATTGGTGAAATAACTCAAATTCGCGAAGGCTGGGTATTTATACTTCCTGCCCAGTGAAATCGCACCTGTAGTCATTTCTTCGCACGTGCGGTCCCAGGTGCGCACCTGTGGAAATCCACTCAAGTCCAATTCTCGCACCTGCGGCTCATCCTCCGCACGTGTGGCTTCGCAGGTGCGGTCAAAGTCTCGCATTGGCGGCCTTTCATCACCCTGGCCATTTCCGCACTAGCGCATGCCTCCTCACACGAAACCCAAGTATAAATCCATACCGTCTGAGGCTCATAAGCCGTTGAATACTCTCTCAAATGTCCCTAAGAGTACCACATTCTAAATACTTACCCTGAAGAGACTTCCTGCGAATCAAAAGACATTGCCTTCACTTTCCTGATACTGATAGGTAGAATGCATGAAAATGTAGAAATGCCACAAGTCCTGACACCCTCAATCGTAAATATCAGTTCTAGCCAAATACGCACCTTGAAGATTCCAAATTGTTACGTATAACCTTGAATTCATCAGATCCATTCTCAAGAGTCATCCACTCTACACAAATCTTGATTACACTAATCAAGCTTATAGGACGACCTGCCCCGTTTGCATATCTACATACTAGAAAGTAATCCACACACTCACAACAACAAGCAAACTCATATACTGCACACACTACACCTTTTTCAATTACAACTCAATCATTCAATAAGACCCATTTACTACCTGTATCGAAGAATTTCCATTACTCGAGTCATTCCCAGACTCCACCTCTGCAGGTCATAACTGATTCACCAATATACCTCGAACCACAACCAATGCAACACATAATCGTACAATCAACTTATCATTAACATACTCCCCCACTTGGCTCGAAGCCAAAGATCAAGACAAACAATATCTCACAATGCCCACACACTATCACTGCCTCCATACTGCAGTGAGATTCAACTAATCACTTGATAAGCTCATGTGACACGAACAACCTAATATCCAAAATCGTAGATAAATCTCGCATTCAGCATTGTAACAGTCGATGCCAACTCCTACAAGCGACCTAACTCAAATTGCAACATATATCAATTACTGATAAAAGAGGACTTGCTAAAAAATCACCTAAGGGTTACTCAACCTCAGAACACCTCGCGGGAGATAACCCCGCATGCTTAGTCCCAAAATGATATCATCTCTATACCCTTCCAAAATCATAACTATCACGCAATCACTACACCCTTTTGCATTAAAACACAACCAATGCCTATCCCCGAGGCATCAAGATACGCGGTATAAGAACCTAAAGCTAATGACTGAACTAACACTGGAGTTGTGGTCAAAGAAATCTTGAGCTTCTGGAAGCTCTACCCACACTCTTCTGACCACATGGATACCCTTACAGGACACCACGTGTCCCAAGAAGGCTACTGAACTGAGCCAAAATTCACACTTGGAGAACTTTCATAGAGCTTCTCCTTCCTGAATCTTTATAATACCCTCCTCAAACGCTGAGTATGCTACCCCCGGCTACGTGAGTACGCCAGTATGACATCAATGAATACAATAACAAAGGAGTGCTAACACGGCTGAAATACATCGTCAATCAATTACATGAACGCTGCAGGGGCATTGGTCTGTCCAAAAGGCATCACCAGGAACTCAAAACACAACAGGAAAATCCACTTCATTCCACAACTAAACTACACGAGAGGTCCTTCAATACACTCACAACTCGAGGCCATATTCTAACTGAAGACAGAATTCAAATACTCAATGGTTCTTGCTACATCTCTAGCCAATTCATTTTGTCTTAATCAAACAACATGAACACATCTAACCATAAAATCACACTCACCACGTAGTCTTCTAGTCACAAAGTCCCATCAATAAGGACACAAACGGACATATAAGTCCCCAAATGCACGTGCTCACACAAACAAAATCTCAGCACTCAAGCCACAAACAAAATCCGACCTCAAGTCCTCCAAACTGGCCCATTATCAATATGCTAAAAAATCACATCTCACCCATGGAAATAACAAGTCGTCGATGCACAGTTGATACTGAGTGCTCATGTGCGCATTCGAATACATGAAAGGGAATTCAAAGAGTTACGCTTTTGGCTGAATAAATGGATTCGCACGACAAGAATTCAAGGATGTGAGATTTTTCCTAAGGGTTATGTAGCCTCTCGAAGATAAGTACAGACATCTCCGTACCGATCTGTAAGACTCTACTAAACCTGCTCATGACAGGTGAGTCTTATGTAACCTAGGCTCTGATACCAACTTGTCATGACCCCAAATCAAAACTAGTCGTGACTGCGCTCGATGGGGGTGTACAGACTCCAAGAGGGGCTCCTACATCCCAAGCGCTATATCGCTGCGGCATGCAGCCCGATCCACATATCTCATTGTGGCGTGCAACCCGATCCATATATAGATGTATATAGTGTTGCGGCGTGCAGCCCGATCCCTAACTATCCTCACAAGTCTGGCACTCAACCTCACTCAGTCATCATCACAAGCCACTCGGGAAACTCAACACAACTCACGGGGACTCAACCCAACTCATCACAAACTACAGGGACTCAACCCAAAATATCTCTAATATTCTAAAACAGGGTGATAACAGTAATAAACAGTGAACATGTATAAAGCATGACTGAGTTCATATTTTCTATTAAAAAGTGTGAGAATAGTAGAAAAATACCCTTGAGGGTCTAAACAGGTCGGCACAAGTCCCCAAACATGGCATACAACCCATAATGAAGTATAAATCTATAAATACAGGATATTATATGATTTCAAATCAAACACGCGACTTAATAGTTGCTACGGGACGAATCAAGTCACAATCCCTACCGGTGCACGCCCACACGCTCGTCACCAAGCATGTGTGTCGCCTCATTTATCAAAACAATATGAAATACCGGGGTTTCATATCCTCAGGTCTAGATGTACAATCGTTACTTACGATAAACCGGCCCGCAAACTACTCCGCGATGATCTTGCCCCTCGTATCGGCCTCCGATCGCTCCAAATCTAACCAAAACCAGATCATTATCATCAATATATGCTTGGGATACGAAACCCATTCGAAAATTATCAAAATTAAGCACACTTCCCGAAATTGGCCTAAACATACCCCCGAGCTCACGTCTCGAAATTCGATAAAACTCACAAAACTAGAATCATTATCCCTCCACGAGTCTACCCATATAAAAATGCATCAAAATCCACCCACAAATGACCCCCTCAATTCGTCAATTCAAAGTCTCCAAATTGCAAGCCCTAGTTACCCAATTTGGTACTAATTTTCCATATATTTCACCCCTAATCAGTCCAATAATCACATATAAACGAGTTTTAGGTTCACAAATCTTACCGCCACGAAGTTCTCTTGATTTCCTCCTTCAAAACCCTTTCTCAAAGCTCAATTCCGGATGAAAATATTGGTGAAATAACTCGAATTTGTGAAGGCTGGGTATTTATACTTCCTGCCAAGTAAAATCGCACCTGCGGTCATTTCTTCACACCTTCCCAGGTGCGCACCTGCGGAAATCCACTTAAGTCCAATTCTCGCACTTGCGGCTCATCCTCCGCACCTGCGGCCTTTCATCGCCCTGGCCATTTCCGCACCTACGCATGCCTCCTCGCACTTGCGGCTTCCCTTCCGCAAGTGCGGCCACACCAGCAAAACAGCACCAGCAGCATTTCTGCTGCATTTTTCCAACTTCCAACTCCCCGATGGCTATTCGAAATCATCCCGAGCCCCTCGGGACCCCAACCAAAAATACAAACAAGTCATAGATGATCACCTGGACTTAGTCGAACCCTCGGAACACTCAAAATAACATCGAAACACAAATTTGACTCATGATTCAAGCCTAAGAATCCTAAATCTTTTGAAAAGCACCAATGATGCCGAAACTAACCAAAACTCGTCCGAATGACCTGAAAATTTGCACACACATCCAAAATGACACTACAAACATGTTACAACTTTCGGAATTTCATTCTGATTCTGATAGCTAATTTTTCACTACCGACCGAAAATCGCCAAAAGCTCAATTTCTCCAATTCAAGCCTAATTCTCCTCTGGACATCAAAACCACATTCCGAACACACTCCTAAGTCCCAAATCACCTAACGAAGCTATCTGAGCCATAAAATACACATTCCGAGGTCGTTTACCTATAAGTCAACTCCCAGTTGACTTTTCTAACCATTAGGCCAACTTACGAGACTAAGTGTCTCATTTCTCTCCACAACCACTCCGAACCCGAGCCAACCACCCTAACGCAACATGAAATAGTTGAACCACACATAATGAAGCAGAAATAGGGGAAACATGGCTAAACTCTCGGAACGACCGATCGGGTCGTTACATAAGCAATCTCCCATTTATTATGTAAGTAAATCACTATTGGATGCTGAAACTGAATACCCTCATCCAGAAAAGCTAGTTTTATCCTTAGTCATGGCAGCTAGGAAATTGAGACCATATTTTCAATGTCATCCAATTTCTGTCGTAACTTCATTTCCATTAAGAAATATTCTGCATAAACAAGAATTGTCAGGCAGATTGGCCAAGTGGGCAATAGAGTTAAGAGAATATGATATTGTTTATCAACACAATAAGTCTCAGGTTTTAGCAGATTTTGTCACAGATTTTAATACAAATATAATTCTTGAAGTAGAAAAGGAATTACAGATATTTACTGGAGCTAATCCAGGAACATGGACTTTATTTACTCACGGTTCTTCTAATGTTAAAGGAGTCGGTTTGGGAATTATCTTGATACCACCTTTAGGTGAAACAATAAGGCAAACGACTAAATGTTATCCTATTACTAACAATGAACCAGAGTATGAAGCTGTCACTACAGGTCTGGAACTAGCACGAGAAATCTCTATAGAGCAAATCATGATCAATAGTGACTCTCAACTGGTGGTAAATCAGATGCAAGGCACTTACACCGCTAGAGAAACTCGAATGCAACAATATCTAGAAAAGGCACGAGACCTGGTCAAGCAATTCCAGTCTTGGAAGATCGTGCAAATACCTAGAGAGGAAAACGCAAAAGCAGATGCGTTAGCCAACTTTGCTTCAGTAGCAGATGTACCGTTTTACGGATAAACAAGTATTAGGTCAAATCATATCTTTATTTAACTTTTTGAGTATATTTAGACATTTATTTCTCCAATACTTTTTTTTGGATAAAATTTATATATTTAAATGTAGTGGATTATATATCACAGTTTTACTTTTAAAAATATTCAAGATGAAGTGAAAATCTTTTACGGAAAAGTTATTTGACACCCCAAACAGTAATATGTCTCTCTATTTTATTTGATATGAACACATTTGGTTGGTTTGCCAGGAAGCTTAGTAAGGAAAGAATTTTGTTTAAAACTTTAAAATAAACCATGAGAATAAGGATAAAATAAAATGGAAAATTATTTTTAGCAAAAAACGTCTCATTTATTTTTAGATCAAACAAAAAAATAAAAAAGCATAAAATGAAATATAGGCAGAAATATTATAGAAAATAGAATAGAGGAGTATTAACTATTATCTATTCACTTTGTAAAAAATATTTATTCGTTAAAGTTATTCAAAAACTAGTTACAAGTAACAAATGTTTACACTAGATATTAAATGATAACCTGAAAAATATGATAAGTAACGTGTCAGAAACGGTAAATTAAGGGCCCATTTGGTCATTAAAAAGATTTCTTTTATTCGAAATTTTTTCCACTTTTTAATTAGTGTTTGATCATAAAATTTTCGATTTCACTTGAAAATAAATTTTGAAATTTATCAAAAATTTTAAAAATACCAAAAAATTATTTTTCAAAATTTTTACTGCAGATCACTCACAAAAACTCTACCTGCATTAGGTAGGAGTAAGGTCCCTCCCCAGACCCCATTTGTTCGGATCATATAGAGTTTGTTGTTGTTGTTTCTTGCTGTAGATCACTCACAAAAATTCAAAAACAATCCAAAATTATATTCACTTTTCAACCCAAAAGTTATGCAGCCATACACAATGCGAATCTGAATTAATTGATCATCAATACGAGCATCGAATATCGGATAAATTTTTTAAAATAAATAAATAAATCTTGGTGATGGGCACAATTAACTCTCTCTTTCCTGACGCTTCCGCCGCCGGTGGCAGAGCCTATTTTTACTCTCTACATTAATTGTCAAAATTTTACTAATTCCCAGCTGTAAAAGCAAGTAAAAATTGACTACAGTATTATATAATTTATGGAGTAATATATTGATATGGTGTGTTACCCAAGTAATTAATTTGCTTCATTAACAATTTTGATGGTAAGGAGATTAACATTGCCTTATGAATTGTAGCCCTAAATTAGTTTCCATGTTGTTTCCGCATATAGTTATGCAGCAAATTGTCAATGTACACAAAATTGAAGTTACACATTTTGCCACTAGGGGTGTGTTTGGTATAACAGAAAATATTTTCTACCAAAATATTTTTTTGGAAAACAAGTAATAATCTTATTTATTTTTCGGTGTTTGGTACGCAAGTTAAGGAAATATTTTCTCAAGAGTATTCATAAATAAGTTTGATACAATAAACATGAAGCCATAAACTTTCGAACCAACAACTTTTCGAACCCACAAATTTCATGAACTTCTTAACCGCAAAACTTTTGAAACCACGGAATAGGGTGGGGAAGCTTGAGAAGGAGTTTTGGAAAATGTTTTCCCTTGTCTTGATAAGGAAAATAAGTTTGATACAATAAACATGAAAAACATTTCCAAAAAATGAGTTGATGAGAAAAAAAACCAACCAAACATGAGAAAATTGAAAAACATTTCCAAAAAATGTTTTCCTTCATACCAAACACACCCTAGGTCATAAGATTTTACCCCCTTTTTTTTTTTTTTGAAAAGTTCTCAGGGAAACCCGAAGCTTGAGCACTAGGTAACCTGTTCATTGTGTAATAACTTGCAAACCATACGGGAGATCTAAATCATATTAAGCAAGTCCGGTGCGACGAGCTCTGACTGGGGAGGTTGTTGGTGAGGGGAATCGATCACAAGTCTCCCATGTACATATATTGTACATTAATACTCCCTTCGGTCCAAAATAAGTAATTTTTTGGCTGTTTTCACACAGATTAAGAAATTCATCTTTTAACATTCATTAGTAATGAAATTGACCACATTAACCTTTACTACCCCACATAAACACTTCTAACACATACTCCAATACTATTAACTTCAAGGGCAATGTAGGAAAAAAAAATTCATTCTTGAAATATGGAAAAACCACTTATTTTGGAACACAAAAAAAAAAAACCAAAAAATCACTTATTTTAGACCGGAGGGAATAGTAAATAATATATATTTATTGGTTTTTTCTCTATTTGCAACTTCCAACGTCAATTGATTGTTGGGCTTTTTTTATTTTTTAGCACGCGCCAAAAACTATTTACATTCGGTAACTGAAAAAGTGTATAAAGTTTGAATAATTTTTATATATAACATATAATGTATATAAATATATACAAAAAAAAATATGCATTCGACTATTATTTTAAAAACAACTATATAATTTCATTTACCCTTGGTTGTTCAACCCAATTTGAGGAATACTTTGTGGCGAACACTTAAGTGGCCCAATATCAAGCTTATGTTGGAAAAACTACTTAATATAGTCGTTCTAAAAAATAATAGCCAGTAAAACGTATGCTTTTTGTATATTAATATATAAACAACAACAACAACAATTACCTAGTAAAGTCCTATAAGTGGAGTCTGGGGAGGGTAATGCGTACACAAACCTTACCTCTACCCCGATAGGACATAGAGGTTGTTTCCAATAGACCCTCGGCTCAGGAAGACGGAAATAAAAACAAGAAAAGATAATTCATTAGTAACTCCAGCAGAAATCGTAGAAATAGTAGCATAAGCATAATAAACAAAAGGTAAATGACATGCAATAACATTAGCCAGTATCTAAGGCACGGGCTAAGATAAATAGCAAGGATAGTGTGCGCTCAACATAAACCGCAAGCCCTCTAAGATCAACCCTATCCAAACACGCCCCATCCCGGGAATGAAGATGAAAAGCTCTACTACCCCCTATCCTAAAACCCTGATGCTTGACCTCCAGACCTTCCTATCAAGGGTCATGTCCTCGGAAATCTGCATTCTCGCCGTGTCCTGCCAAATCACCTCTCCCCAATACTTCTTCGGTCGCCCTCTACCTCTTCTCGAACCCATCACCGCGAACCACTCACACCTCCTCACCGGGGCATCAAGGCTCCTCCTCCGCACGTGTCCGAACCATCTGAGTCTCGCTTCCCGCATCTTATCATCCACCGGGGCCACGCCCACCTTTTCCCGAATATCTTCATTCCTAATCCTATCGATCATAGTGTGCCCGCACATCCACCTAAGCATTCTCATTTCTGCTATCTTCATCCTCTTAATATGGGAGTTCTTAACCGGACAACACTCTGCCCCATACAATATGATCGATCTAATCACAGCTCTATAAAACTTACCTTTAAGTTTCGGTGGCACTTTCTTGTCACACAAGACTCCAGATGCAAGCCTCCACTTCATCCATCCCGCCCCTATACGACGAGTGACATCCTCGTCGATCTCTCCGTCCCCCTGAATCACCGACCCGAGGTACTTGAAGCTATCTCTTTTGGGGATGACCTATGATCCAAGCCTCATGTCCCTACCTACTTCACTCGCCTCAGCGCTAAACTTGCACTCCAGGTACTCAGTCTTAGACCTGCTCAATTTGAAACCCTTAGACTCGAGGATATGTCTCATGACCTCCATCCTCCCGTTAACATCGACCCTCGTCTCATCAATCAGAACTAGTTCATCAGCAAATAACATACACCATGGCACATCCCCTTGAATATGGTGTGTCAGTGCATCCATCACCAAGGCAAATAGGGATGGGCTAAACGCAGAGCCTTGGTGTAACCCCATAACAACCGGAAAATGCTCTGAGTCGTCTCCCACAGTCTTAACCTTAGTCTTAGCTCCATCACACATGTCCTTGATCGCTCTTATGTAGGCTACCGGCATGACCTTTGACTCAAGACATATCCAGAGCACCTCCCTAGGGACCTTGTCATACGCTTTCTCTAAGTCAATAAACACCATGTGCATATCCTTCTTCTTATCCCTGTACTGTTCCACCAACCTCCTAATAAGGTGGATAGCTTCCGTGGTGGATCAACCCGGCATGAACCCAAACTGATTGTCGGATATCGACGTCGTCTTCCTCACCCTTGCCTCAACCACCCTCTCCCAGAATTTCATAGTATGGCTTAGTAACTTGATGCCCCTATAGTTGTTACAACATTGGATATCACCTTTGTGCTTATACAACGGCACCACTGTACTCCACCTCCACTCCTCCGGCATCTTCTTCGTCCTAAAAATTACATTGAACAACCCAGTCAGCCACTTCAATCCTGCTCTACCCACACACTTCCAAAACTCAATCGGAATTTCGTCCGCCGGTCGCTCTACCCCTACTCATCTTACGCAAAGCCCCCACGACCTCCTCCCCCTAATGCGCCTGCAAAACCCAAAATCTCGAAGACTCTCCGAATGCCCCAAAACCCCTAGCTCTATATATATAAAACCCCAAAAAGTATACATACTTTATGCATCATCAATATATATCTTTTGTATATTGGCTAGCGAATGTAGTAATTTTGGACTGACCTGCCAAATGTGTAATTTCCCTATTATTTTCATTACCAATTAACTAGCCCATTGAATTTGCTCTAAACACACTCTTATTGAGCATAATGGGTGAAATTCAAAAATAGCCAGTTTTTTATAAGTGGTAATTGAAAAATAACCACAGTTTCAAAAGTAATCAAAAATTTTAACTTTTCACGTAACGATAAATCTGAACGAAAACATTGTTCAAAATACGGAAAATATTCCAACATAATATACTGGAGTTCAAATTTTTTACATATGAATTTCCAACATAATATACTGGAACTACATCATAATATATTGGGGTTCTTGCATAATATGCTGGTCCAGCATAATATGCTGGAAGTTCATACACAGGTGCTCCAATCTCCAGTATATTATATTGGACTTTTCGTGTGCTGGAGTTTCAGCATAATATGCTGGAAGCAGGGGCGGATCCACCCCTTTACAATGGGGTGGCATGGCACCCGCTAAGATGATAATTTTTTTATTTATCTATGTTTGAAATTTTCTTAAATTAGGTTAAGTATCTGATTCTACCACCCGCAGCCGTAAATCAGACAATGGTGCCATGGCTGGTATATCTTTTTGAAAGCTTTTCTCGTGTGTAAAATTCAAGTTGGAAGTTATCTTGAACCTTGTTGTCTAACTTTCCTTTTTCGTGTGCTTTTTATTTCTTTTTGTCCCAGTCATTTTCCTTTTCGACTACCTCCCAATTTTCTATTTATCGTTTTATTATTTTTTGTATTTTTCTTTTCATTATTCTATTATTTATATGTGGTCTCTAACTAGAACCCTAAAAAAACAGACGCCGAAATTATAAAGTTCTATAAAATAAACATTCCTCTTAATCTCAAATTTATGAGTTTTTTTCTTTCATATCTGGAAAATTTTAGTATTAACGGGAATGTCGATTAAGATCAAAAAAATTTCATCTTTTTTTTATTATATCATAAAAATTTGTGTTATTCTATGGTTATTGAATATAATTTAAATCACTTTACTATTAAATTATGACAAAAATTTCGTAAGCATTGCTTAAAAATATGAGATTTATGATTTTAATTTTGGAGAACTTGTAATTTATTCAATTATATACTTGTGGGGTATAATTTATCTATTGAAGATATTTTTAAGAATATTTCTTATTCTGATTGATGATTCACTTATTGATGATGTTATGTTACTTGTGTAAATTTATTTTAATATACAAAAAAAGATGTACTTTTCTAGTGAAAATGTTGATTTTACTTGTGTTGTTATATAATAAAAGGTCTTATTTAAAATACTAATTACGCCTATTTTTTAATATCTGAGAAATAACTTTTGTATTTGTAAATTAAAAATACCTATTAAGTTGACCCGAATAAACTCAAAATAATCGAATAAACATTACTAAAAAATTTCATATTAGTCATTACAAGGTATACATTAAAAGAAATTTTGGCACCTGCCACCTTGAAATCCTAGATCCGCCTCTGGCTGGAAGTTCATACACATGTGCGCCAATCTCCAATATATTATGTTGGAGCTTTACGTGTTGCAGCAAAATAGTGATTATGTTTCAATGACGTTGCAAATACTGATTATTTTTTAATTATCAGTCCGAAAACTGACTAGCATGTGCTATTTTTACGAATCTTTCTACCCTAGGCACATTAGTGACCTGTTGAGTCACTTCATATTCGGATAAAAAAACGTGTGTATATCAATTAACAAGTCTTAATCATAATTTATGACACTTATTAAATAAAAGCTATACTTAAAATGGGGCTCCATGCATAGTTATTCCTATGGACCATAAATTGTACGAATAGCCTTAGAATTTGACAACAAATACTAATATTAAATACTCCCTCCGTTTTAGTTTATGTGAATCTATTTCTTTTTTGGTCCGTTCGAAAAAGAATGACCCCTTTCTAAATTTGGAACAATTTTGGTTAAACTTACAATTCTACCCTTAATGAGAAGCTTTTACACCCACGCAAATACTCTGGGCCCTTTTTAAATTGTTTAGGACCACAAATTTCAAAAGTCTTCTTTTTTTCTTAAAATTCGTGCCCAGTCAGATTCACATAAATTAGAACGGAGGGAGACAAGAGGAAAGATTGCCCTCAGGCTATGGGAACTAGGTTCAATATTAGGGTTTAAAGTTTCAACTATGGACCATTTAACAAAAAATATAAAATAAAAGAAGTACCATTCACTGAAAAATAAGAAGGGTTGTCTGGTGTACAAAATATCTAGCATTCACGCAGGGTCCAAGAAAGGCCTCCACCCTAAGGGTGTGTAGACAGTGTAGCTTAATTATGCAAGAGTTAGTGGCTGCTAATTTCACGACTTGAACCCTGTGACCTATAGGACACATAGACACAACTTTACCTTTAACGTACACTGAAAATAAGGCACAACATTGAAAGGTACTCCCTCTGGTCCAAAATAAGTGATTTTTTTGTTGTTTTTGCATATATTAAGAAATTTACCTTTTAACATTAATTAACAATGAAATTGACTATATTAACCTTTACTATCTCTTCACATAACACTTATAACACATACTCCAACATTATTTACTCCAAGGCCAATGTAAGAAAAAAATAATTAATTCATTCTTCAAATCTGAAAAAAATAGCTTATTTTGAACTATGAGAAAAAAAAAACCAAAAAATCATTGATTGTGAACAAGAGTGATTAACTTTTTTCATAGGGAAACTACACTCCCAAAAGACTTCCTATAAAAAAAAATTGTAGTACAACTTTGATAGCTGACTTACCAACTGCTTGGGATGTTTTTTTTAAAGAAGTCTGTTGAGAAAGCTGCATTTGCATTAAATTCTAAATGAACCTAGAAAAGCTGCTACTTATTTTGAACAGAATGTCCATTTCTTGAAATCACTATACACCTACGAGTTGGGAACCAAAATATTATTAATTGAAACTGAAAGAACAAAAATAAGTGGAAAAAGAAAAAGAAAACTAAATTATGTATAACGCTCAAGTATTTGACGTTATACATTAACACCGTTAATGTATAGCGCCCAATACGTAAAAGCTGTCATGTCAGGTATAGCGCCCATATACCTGGCGCTATACTACCTTCAATAATTCAAAAGTGTATAGCGCCCACTGTTTGGGCGCTATATATATATATATAAAAATTCCGGGCTATCCATTTTCTATATAAAGAGGCTACAATTTCAGTGTATTTCATTCAAAAAAAATTCAAACTCTTAATCAAACGTTTATTCTTGTTAAATTATCCAGCATTTTTTCATTATGTCTGAAGAGCGTAGAATGAGAGTTTCATTATATTGGGGGGTGATGTTGTGATGGAGAATAACTCTGTGAGCTACAGTTTACCTGCCCAATGTCATGTTAATTGCCACTTACAATGGAGTACGATAAATTAATATCGTTGTTATGCAAAAAAATGAGTGTGAGGAAACGTTCAGTGATACTTAAAGTAACCGGAAGATATCCGTATTCCGTCACTCCGCAAGGGGTTGCTTTTTACTCGGAGTTTAACATCGACGATGATGAAACTTTGAGTGATTTTCTGAAGACTCCGGATGAATGCCGGGAATTTCTTATAATCACAATGTTGAAGATGTACGTGAAGGTCGAAAATGCTCCAAAAAACGAGGTTGTGCGTAGTAGAGATACTCCCCAGTCATCGGGTAGTTATTCTGGAGCAGTTTTTGCCGGACAGGTTCCGGATGGAAGATTTTTCCTTGATTTAAACATATCACCGCCGGCCAATGAGCAGGGAGAAAATAAATTCTATCCTGCTTTCCAACATTCACAAGACGAGTGGTAAACTTCAATTTTAATTTGTGTTAATTATGTATATTTTTGGTGTAATGAATTTGTATTAACCCTCATATATTTAATAGGGGGTACCGGCCGGATATGAATTTTACAAGTGGCCCATCCGGTAGTCATCACCTAAGTGAAAACGTCCATCATGGAATTTCATCACATTACGACTTGTAAGTCAAGCGATATAGCTATATGAAAAGTATTTATTAATTTCAGTAGCTTATATTTTTGTTGGTTGTGCAGTGAAAACAAGCAAGTTGAACCACCTGTACTCACTCAATTGTCCGAAAATGACGTATTACATCGAGATCTGGCTGATGCACAGAGTGAGAAACATAACAGTGATTACGACAACAATGCCGATGAATCCGGAGATGAGACACCATTTCCTCGTG
>MDKH01028635.1:0-36915 GCA_005239495.1 Nicotiana undulata
GTAAGTCACTCAACCCAAAGACGAATAAGAATTCATATATATGGACATATAGTTAAGAAACCCGACAAAATGACATATATAGATGTCGAATATCCTATTTAATCGAACGATTTGAATATCAACCTAATAGCATCATGAAAATACTTCAGCTACGATCCCAATGCCTTTCTCAGAAGGTCTTTCTAGCAATAGAATAGTAAAATACCACATTTGGCGTCTTAGGAATTTCCTAGAATTCGTGCTAAAAGGAAGGACGGAGCTTAGCCTTAACATACCTTTCCAACGAACGTCTGAATGCCAGTATTTCCTTCACAAACATTGTTCCTTACGTCGTAAGCTTCGCAAACACTATATATATGCAGCTTATACGCACCTATAAGCAGTTCATAATTGAGTTTAAATCGGCAGATTTTCCATATGACCCTAACTTGACGAAACGTCCGTAGAACTTTGTAAAAACGATCATAAAAGAGTCCGAAGATGATTACCTTGGCAATCCAAGTATAAAGCTTGAAGAAACAGCAAGAACAACAAATTCCTACCTTCCAGCTAATAGAAGGGGAAAACGATTGCAAAGCGTAGAGATTGTGTTTCTAGGCACGGGGGCAAACTTTAACGATAGAAATCGTCAAAAACGTACCTTAATCACTCAAGACCACCATGGAACCCTCTCTTCAGCTTTCTCACTGTTTTGGGATGAAGGTGAAATGTTTGGGGGTCTTAAAAGTCGGATTTTCCTACTTATACTACTTGTTTGACCCGACCCGGCTCGCGACCCGGTTTCAGCCCGGACAGTCTGTGATAAAATAAATATAACTTCTTACTCCGATGTCGGTTGGATGTAAGCTTTTTTTGGTTGCGAACTAGACTCGTAGACCTTCGATTCAGTAGGTTGTAGGTCCCATAACTCTTTATATATTGGGAGAAATGATCTGATACATTGACCCAAAGTTTAGAAAATTTATTAGAGAAATTTACGATAACTTTTGCTGACCTTTATTTCGCAACTTGCTTGACTCCAAAAATTAACATGTGACCTGTGTGATATTATAATACCTCATAACACATTATTCTTAGCATATTAGACACTCTTAGTCTTATCCCACAGGTGCAAGTTAACTTAAACCTTCCGAACGTGCGGGGTGCTACCCGAGTCATTTCTTTAACCACAAACCTTTGTTTAAGGGATTCCTTTGACCTAAAGCTTTAGTTTTGTTCCTTGATATTACCACACATTTTCAGTCTTATTATCCCAATGTACTATACGCAATCATATATACCTAATATAACCACGCCACTTTACGTATATTACGTAAGAGAAGAGAAAAGAAACAAATGGGGTCTCACAACACACACAAGAAAGTCATACACACAACAATAATATGTCTTTTCACCATCACATAAACATTATCAATTACACGCCCCTATGTCATCACGTAACATCCCACATAGCCACCCTTATCTCACCGCATGCGCAACAATAAAGTAAATGCACGCCTTGTCTTTCTACACACATATTAACAATCATCCCACCTTGTCTCGTCACATGCGCAAGCCCGATATATATATATATATATATATATATATATATATATATATATAACCCTCCTTGTCTCGCCACATGTGCAATATCAACAATAACAATAGAACGGCAGAAACCTCGTGCAAACACTCGAACAATCTGCCCAACAAGTCCATATGTGCCAAAATCATAACAACACAACATGCCAACAATTATTATCAAGACATAAACTCATAATCTTCCAATACAGTACACACACATAATCAATAAGGAAATGCGGATGGGTGTTCAACATATAAGCATGAAAGCTAACTCAAATTAGTAAGAATCTCACAAATGCCAAACTTTTCTAAATAAGGAATTAAAGTCCTAAAACATCATCTCTAGCATGGAATATAAATTCAAGTAAACAACTAAATTAAAATCACGTAAAACAAAGAATTCTCAATAAAGACAAAGCGATAAAATTAACATCGGTTCAAATCCGGTCATAACCAACACATACACCCGTGTACACACTCGTCACCTTATGTATATGTCGTCACATAGTATAGATAATGCAATTAGGCCAAATTGTATGGAATATCTCCCAACTAGAAGCACATTAAAGATTATATCCGGTATACGATGTAATAAGCTCGCAACTTTAGAAGAGTCAGAGGGTCTCCCCTAAGTACTAAAATGAAAGACTAACTGAGGAAATAAGGAAGAAGGCTTCATCCTAGGAATAGTAACTTGAAGACGAAATGATCTTGTAACAACAGTCTCACTACAACATTGTATGCACTCCATAAGAAAGTTGCAACTATCGTGGCTAATGAACGAGAAAAAAAAAATTCAAAAGTGATATTTGAGATCATATGAGTTACAAAAAATTTCAGTATTCGTGGGCAATAAGATAAGCCAAGTATTCATGCAACAAATGAAAGAATGACCAGGAAAAATAATTGCTTACATTGAAAGATAACTAATAAGGCACGAAAGGAATTATTAGATCTATGAACCAAAGTTATCTACGTTATGACCACACTTAAGATTTCGTAGTATTGTCCATGCAGCATATATGTTGACATTCATACAATTATAGGAGACTTCGGTATAAGTTAAAAGAAAGAATTGAGTCTAGGTCACCGACAACAACTTAAATTGTTAGAAGATTATATCATGGATGCTCCATAGAGTCCGCGAAAGGCTAAAGCAAAAACTAATACCTTGAGCCACAGATCGGAAGATAGCTTAAGCCTACACAAAGGCTGAGACGGAAGAGGAAACCAAAGATTTACATCAGCTAAGTAAATTAGGAGTTTGATTATTAGACCTAGATAATTATAGAAATCATGATTAGAACATTGCAGACTCACTCTTAATATCAGAGGTACAAGAGAGATATTACAACAACCATACTCTATAACAACTCTACGATAAAACAAGTTAGAAGAGTACCAACCTCATATAGGTTAGTATAAAGCTCCCACCAGATTGTGTATGCACCAAAGGTGCAGGTATTATAATAGAGCTTCTAGTTGTGGATGTGAACTCCACCTATGTGGAAGGGAGGTTATGAAAGAGATAGAAGATACGATGCATGGTTTAAAGGCACGTAAGGTAAAGGTGAAGAAGGTACGAGATACTCAGGTGCAGAAGTGTAACGACCCGGTTGGTCGTTCCGAAAGTTATTGCTCTGTTTCCCCCATTTATACTTATTATTGTGTTGTTTAGCTGTGTTGAGTTATATCGAGTTGGTAGGTTAGGGTTCAGAGTAGTTTTGGAGTGAAATGAACACTTAGTCTCTTAGTTAGAAAGCTAAGCTAGAAAAGTCAACATGAAGTTGACTTATGAGTAAACGAACTCGGATTTCGATTTTTATGCTTCAATTAGCTTCTTTGGGTTATTTTAGACTTAGGAGTGCGTCCAGAATGTTATTTGGAGGTTTGTGGTAGAATTAGGCTTGAACTAGCGACAGTTAGAAATTTGGCGATTTTTGTCGGTAGTGGAAAGTTAGGTATCGAGGTCGGAACATAATTTAGGAAGTTGGAGTAGGTTCGTAATGTCATTTGTGATGTGTGTGCAAAACATGAGGTCTTCAGACGTGGTTTCATAGGATTCGGCATTGTTGGCGAGTTTTGGAAGTTCAGAAGTTCTTAGGCTTAAATCCGAGGTTGATTTGGTGCTGTTTTGGGAGTTCCGAATGTTTGACTAAGTTCGGGAAGTGATATATGACTTGTTAGAATTATTGGTTGAGGTCCAAGGGGCTCGGGATGATTTCGGATGGCTAACGGGAAGTTTGGAGTTTGGAAAACGCAGCAAAAGGTTGTTGTTCTGGTGTGTCCACACCTGCAGATTGGGAACCACAGGTGCGAGCTTCGCAGGTGCGGGCTTGAGGCGCAGGTGTATAGAGGAACAGTTGGTCCCCGCATCTGCGATGACCGTAGGTGCGGTAAGGTGACCGTAGAAGCGAAAATTATCCGCAGATGCGGAAGCGCAAATGTACATAAGGGGTCGCATGTGCGAAATCCCTGGGCAGAACCTATATAAGTAACACTGTATTGGTAAGAAAAAAAATAGCCTCATACGTGTACAAATTCTGGATGACTCAGCCAGCCAGGTGGACCAAATAAAACATCACACGTGGACGTGAGAATACAAAGAGACACGGGATAAAAGAGGTACAATCAATACAAATAATTAGCTGCGGAAAGATCATCAAAGAAGAAGAGACACGGTCACAACGAATCCGGACGCAATAATGGGCAGATTCGAAGATCATCAATCAATGTCTTGTACGTTATGTAACTCCTAAAATAACAGTTACAATTAACCAATGTAACGCCTCATTAATGTAATAATTAGTCATTAAATAGGCTATCATGGCCGAAATCCAAACGTTGTACTAGGAGAAGATCCCTATAAAAGGGATAAAAATGTAACAAACTGGATCATCTGAATTCTCGGATACTAAGCTATTTTATTCTTCGCATATTGCTCTCGAAATTATTGCTAACTTTTTTAGATGATAGGCAAAAATCTAACCCATCACCAGATGATGACATTAGACCTGCAAATACACGAGGAAATAATGTAATTCCCGGTCTAGGGTTACACTTTCTGATGGATATTTTAAAGGGTTAAGGAGTCATCATCTAAAAAGGTATATACCTTCGAGTCCGGAATGTTTTCCTTTTTCAGGGAAAGGACCACAAGGAAGGAATAATCAAGTGCTCGAGATCTCATTCTTCAACGCTCAAACACTTGGGGGACTATATAATATGGAAGGCCAAGAGGAAGCAAAGACTACCAGAAGTCAGAATGCTCGAGCCTAAAAAACCATTCACCCAACAAGTCAAGTGACACGAGCAAAAGAACTGAAGACTCCGGCACAAGAATTGCGAAAGCCTACTCTGAAAACCCTCGAACCATGTTCAGGTTAGAAGGCAAAATATTAGCTACGAAGAAGAAATGTACATCTCTTATACAAAAAACTGTTACATCTAAAACAGTTAGGGATAGAAGATCATCATCATTGTACTTAGCCAAAATTGTTGTAATCAAAACAGTTACGAAATCTTTGTACTCAAATAGAAAATTGTTATTCAAATAAAACAGTTACGGATGAAAGATCAAAACCCTTGTATATATTCTCAAAATTGTTATCAAATAAAATAGTGACAGATTACAATACATTCCTCTTGTACTTACAACTGTTGCAAATAAAACAGTCATGGGAAAAAACCCTATACTTACGAAAACTGTTACTAATGAAAAACAGTTACTTCCTTGTATTAACTCGAAAAAACTGTTATCTACTAAAAACAGTTACGAAATACAAGTGATTATTAAATCTGTTAAAACAAAACAGTTGCAACATGAGTTTTAGATGACAAACGTAACACATGTAAAATGTTTTGAAAGTTCAAGCAAAAACCTCTCACAAAAATATTCCTAAAACATGTGAAAAATGCCTATTACTCTATTGCATTTTCAATGAAGTTGAGACGTCTTCTTCATTAAAACATTAATTAAAAGGGCCCTAATTCATAAACAAAGCCTCTTATAAACGAAGGCTAAAGCTTATACTACACCCATTATAAAAGGGTTCAAAGTAAAGCACACATCTTTATGCAATGAAAGCTAAGAGGTACGAACAGAAACCTCACGAAAGCAAAAACGATAGACTTGAGTAAAGAGTAAGGCTCAAAATTCATAAAAGTCTCAAAAGCATTGTATTGATATAAAAGCGGCTAAGTAAAAAACTAAGTACTTAACCGCATAAATATGTACATTTTTAGATGCCCCTAAGTTGTCAGTTGGGGGCTTTAGAAATTTCAAACTTACTCTCGATGGAGCTGGGAGTAATTACACCAATCCAATAAAAAAGAAAAAAAAAGAGGGGTGACTAAAGTTTTCATTCTGAAGGAGGAGGAGGAGAACCGACTTCTTCTGAAGAATCATCCGCTTCTTCCTGGGCTTCATCAGCTGGAGAGAGATCAAAACTCTGTTGAATCTTCTCCATAGCTTCCCTAGATTTTGCAATCTCAGCATCAAGGTCAAAACCTTCTTGACTCATCTCCAGCAATGTATCATGACGAGCACTCATGTATGCCCTACTCACGTCAACAACTGTTAATTCTTCAAGGTCACCATAGTCCTTTGACCAAATCTGAATCTCGCCCTTCAAATTATCATTATCAGCTTCAGTGGTTTCCAAAGCAACCTTTAGGGATGAAAGTGATTCCTCCAAAGTCTGAACCTTCATTTGAGCTTCACGGATATCTTCTTGAACCTGGGAGAGATTACGCACAAGTTCGCCAGAATATTCCTCTTTCTCCCCCAACATGTGCTTCAAGTGTCGGATTTCCTTCGTAGCTTTTGACAGTTTCTCAGCAAAAGAAGATTCAAGAACATCTTTATTCTTATTGACTTGACTAAGAGAAACTTTCTCCACTGCCAACTCTGCCTTAACAACCTTCAATTGCTCCCTCAAGGTATCTCTTTCGTCCTCTAAAGCTCCCATCTCTATTCGAAGACTGTCGTATTGTGCTTTACTATCATCGAGCCCACGGAGCACATTCAACTCATTTTCATAATGGGAAACTCTCTTCATAAGCTCCAAACCAATAAGGTGCGTCTGCAAAAACAGTAAAACAATCAAATGTGTTAAACTGTTAAAGAACAACATATGTGCAAAAGTTCTTCCAAAATTCATACCTTTAAGGAGTTGTGCACCACCTCATTGGCCCAAGTAAGAGTCGCATGGCTATCAAGCTTGGACCTCTCCTCAAAGCCAATTAGAGGCTTAAGCCACACCTCTAGCTCACCAGTCTTCTTGAAGAGGTTTCCACCAGCTGGAACCTCAATTGTAACTCTTTTCATTTCCTTGCTAGAAGACCCTTCCTCTATAATAGAAGGCGTGGAAGTAGGGATGGAAGGGACAACATAAAAGAGAGAGGGACCGGAAGCTAAAGAAACCACGGGCACTTCGGTAGAGACAGACGAAAAAGAAACTGAAGAAATAACAGGTATGGGAGGAGGAACAACAACTACAGAATGAGGAGCAGAGACGGCAGCAAAACCTGGATAGATGGTAGCCAAAGGAACATCATCAGGGTCAATTTCAAAACCTTGATGAAATAGATGTTCAGTAGGATCTCGAACTGAGGACTGGGACTGAGATTGATCACGAGAAGAAGAAGTCCTGATGGCCAACACAGAAGAAAGAGGCGCGGGAGTAGACTCATCGCCCGAAACTAACCGCCTTCTTCTCACCCGGTGCACTAAAACACCCTCTTCTTCACCTTCATCTTCCCCTCCAGAGCGGGGATCTTGGACTTTCCTTTTTGAAGCACTGGTCAGAATATTCTGGGCATGAGATAATGACATCCTCGGAAGTGATGAAGATGCCCAATGGGTAGAAAACCTTATCAGAAAAGAGAAAGAGTTAATAAAAAAAAAACTCAAGCAAGGAAAGGAGTGAGAAAACTCTACTTACCATGGGTCTTGACAATCCACTTGTACTTTTCCGAAAAGTACTTCCAGGATCTTTCCTCGGCAGGAGCAGTGGTCAACATTTTTTCTACCTAACTACGAATGTCGGAGACATTCTCGACAACATTCATAGTTGTTGTAAATAAGAAGAAAACATATACGGTTTTAGAAACACAAAACAGTTTTATGTAAATAAAACAGGTGCGAATCAAAGTACTTACGTGCACGGTTCCACTTCTTAGGGAAGGGAAGATTACTTTCACCCACTAAAACACCAGTGGGAATAGCCACGTACCTAAGGTACCAACCTCTATCTTTGTCATCGCCAGGGGTTACTATAACTCTCTTACTCCGGGCAGCCAGAGTAAAAACCCCTTGACGGAATAAAGCAGAAGAATATAAATGCACCAGATGATGAAAGGTAAAAGGGACATAAACCCTTGAAGCTAGAACTCTCAGACAAGAAACAACACGCCATACTAAAGGACCAACTTGTCCTAGGCAAATATTGAAAAAACGGCAAAATTCTATGATAACAGGGTCAACAGGAGGCTGAAATCCTAATGTTAAAGGGTAAGTATAGACGTAAGAAAAACCCGTCTTGTAAGACGTAATTCTTTGAGTACCACTTGGCACAAGAATGGGAACGTTAGACTCCCAAGATCATTCCCTACGAACAACAGGAATATGACCTACAGTAATGATGGTAGCATATTTCTCGACACTATCTAAAGAAGAAGCTTGTTTGGCGATAGGAGAATTTACTTCTGGGAAGACTATCTCAGCAGGAATGATTTCATCAACTCTGGGTTCATGAAAATCATCCTTGTTCCTAGAAACAAAATGGGAAGATCTACCCCTCGGAGAAAACAACGACCTAGCGGAGGAAGGGGAAATTAAAGGAGAGGAAGAACCTCTAGTAGAGGTATGTCCCAAGCTCCTTAGTCGTCCACCTCTCCGACTCCTAGATGGAGTAGAAGAAGAAGCCAAAGCTTCAACGTCAATAACCTTCTTAGGTTGACCTGAGGAAGACATATTTATGAAAGCAAAGAAGAAATTCTTTCACAAAGAAAAAATTAAGTTATGGAAGTTTTTCGTAAAAAGGAAGGAAAGAAGACGACTATTTATACATAATGGCGACCGTCAAAACTTGGAAGGTAATGATGGAAAGTCATAATTAAAGGTGTCACTTCGGGACTGATGCAGCCGCAAAAAGCCCTAAAAGGCACCGGGTCATTTCAGAACCAATCAGAAACGAACAAGTGGAAGAAGCATTAAATGGAAGTGATGTACGACGCATGCGTTCATAAAAGGATACAAGGTTTCGAGGTAAAGCGGCGGCAAAATATTCCCTCCATAAATGTGTATCCACTTACCAAGTATTATACGCTCAATACATGGAAAGTGGGGGGACTATCTGTATTGGTAAAAAAAATAGCCTCATACGTGTAAAAATTCTGGATGACTCAGCCAGTCAGGTGGACCAAATAAAACATCACACGTGGACGTGAGAATACAAAGAGACATGGGATAAAAGAGGTATGGTCGATACAAAGAATTAGCGGCGGAAAGATCATCAAAGAAGAAGAGACACGGTCACAACGAATCCGGACGCAATAATGGGCAAATTCGAAGATCAGCAATCAATGTCTTGTACGTTATGTAACTCGTAAAATAACAGTTACGATTCACCATTGTAATACCTCATTAATGTAATAATTAGTCATTAAATAGGCTATCATGGCCGAAATCCAAACGTTGTACTAGGAGAGGATCCATATAAAAGGGATAAAAATGTAACAAATAGAATCATCTGAATTCTCGGATACCAAGCTATTTTATTCTTTGCATATTGCTCTCGAAATTATTGCTACTTTATTCTTTATTTTACTAATTCGATTATCAATAACCCGAGTTTATCCAAAATTAATCTTTAGTTAAAGGATCTTATTCTTTGGTTAAACAAACACTTCGCAAATTTTTGCGCTATTTCCACCATTGTTGAACGGGTTTTGACCTTAGGGAAGTGTTTTTCAAGGGAGAATCAAGAGGTATCACTAAGGTAAGTTACTTGGGTTTATTTACACACGTTTATGATGTCTTTCCATTGATTAGCCATGAAAATTGTAGGCGTTTAGGGTAAAATTGAGGGAGTTAGGGCTGGAGTTTTGGAGAGTTTTAAGTGATGATTTGAGGGACCGAACGGAGTCAGATTTCAATGAATTTTATTAGGTAATACTCGGGAGAGGACGATGTTTCTAATTCTGCCAGTTTTGAATGGTTTGAGACTCGGGGGCCGGGTTTTTGTCGATTTTTAGATTTTTGGCCTATTTATGTTGTTTTTCTTGTGAAATTTGATTCTTTAGCATACGTTGATGGTATTATTCTGATTATGGTTAGATTCAGAGCTTTTGGAGACCAAGTCTTGAGACGAGGGCGTCCCAGAGTGATGTTAAGGTAAGTAACAGTTTTAACTTTGGCTTTGAGGTTATAAACCTAACGAATTTGATATCATGTGACTTTTTGGAGGTGATACCCACACTAGGTGATGGGTGTGTGGGTGTATACCGCGAGGGATTGAGATTTGGTCCATCCCTTGAGGTTGTGAGGCCTATTAGCCATTATCAGTGTTTGTATATTTACTGTTTGTTGAACTTATTTGCCTTCATGTTAGAGATCATGCTTAGGATTTATTCATGCTCACATTATTTGCACTCAGTCATAGAAAATATTGTTCATGTTTACTTCAGTCTCTATTATTTTGCTGGTAAACTGTGATACTTGATGTGGGTTGTGTTCCGTTATTTGTTGAGAATTGTAAGGCTAAAGAGAGAGGCATGACTGGGTGAGGCCGAGGGCCTGTTGTGAGATATATGATATGATAGCACGTTAGTTGTTCGTGCAACACGTGAGTTGTCCGTGCAGATCCTGATATTGATATTATGGCACGTAAATTGTTCGTGCAACATGTGAGTTGTCCTTGCATAGTGCTTGGGTTGTAGGAACCCATCAGGAGTCTGTACACCCATAGTGAGCACATGTACCTTTTGAGAGTGTGTATTGAGTGCTGAGTGCGAGTGTTGAGTGATGAGTTATGGGGTTATATTGCTAAGAGGTTTCATTTACTTTTGTTGTTGATGCATTTACTTGTTAATTTCTTGTAGCATTTGCTGTTATGGAATTTACCTGTCTATTCCTGTTTATTTTAAATTATGAAAAGAGGTTATTGGATTGTTCTTCTTAGCTCGTCACTACTACTCAGTTCCTTAGTTATTTCTGTTACTATTGAGTCGGTTGTACTCATAATACACCTTGTACTTTATGTGCAGATACATGTGAGTTAGAGCACGATGATCGTTGAGTTCAGGCTGACTATCTTTGGAGACTACAAGGTAGCTGCTAGCGTCCGCAGGACCTTGTTACTCCTTTTATCATCTATTTCTTCCCTTGGACTGTATTGACAGTTAGACAGTTTATTTATCTTAGTTCACAGATTTAGACACAATCCCCGATGTTTGGGGATCGTTTCTATATTTTATATTATTTATATTTAGAGATGATTTAGTTTATGAAAATTTTAAATATTTGATGTGTTTTGTTAAATTCTTATAATCGAATCATTAGTAATATTTGGGAAGTAGGCTTGCCTTGTATCACGATAGGCGCCATCACGACATGGTTAGATTTTGGGTTGTGACTAGTTGGTATCAGAGCGTAGGTTACATAGGTTTCACATTCGTGGATTTTTGTCGTGTGTTCCGTGTAATCTAGTAACTAAACATCTGTTATTTCATTCTGTCACAGATGGTGAGGACTCGTGCTACTAGTCAAGAGGGACAACCACTAGTTCAGGCCACGAGATGCCGAACCAGCGGTAGAGGCCGTGGTAGGGGTGGAGACATCTCCAGCGTAGCAATAGGGGCAACATCAAGAGATCCGCCTGTTGTCCCGACTCAGGATCAGGTCCCAGAGGTAGAGGTTCTGGTGGGACCAACTCAGGCACCACATGTGGCTACTGTTATTCCAGGCCTTCGGGAGGTCCTGGCCTAGATTCTATCAGTGTGTACGGGCCTTGCTCAAGCGACTTTAGTTAGCATGGCCGCAACTACTTCTCAGGCCAAGGGAGGCACCTAGACTCTCGCCGCCCGTACACAGGAGCAGGTTGTTCAGGGAAATCAGATGCCGGGGGCACCTCCAGCCCAACCTGTTGTTGCTGCTTAGGACTATGTAGCTCCGATGATGCCAGAGGTTGAGCATCACATATTGGAGAGGTTTGGGAGACTCCAACCTCCTTCATTTAGTGGTGTTGAGGGTCAGCATGCACAAGATATCTTGGACAAGTGTTAGAGGATGCTTTGAATGAAGGGTATTCTTGAGATCAGTGAGGTCTCATTCACTACTTTCCAGTTCTCTGGGGCTGCACTTAGTTTGTGGGAGGTTTACGATAAGCGTAGGCCGATTGGCGCAATGCCCCTTATTTGGCAGCAGTTCTCCATTCTCTTTCTGGAGAAGTTTGTACTTGAGTCCCCCAGAGAGGAGCTGCGCAGACAGCTTGAGCATCTTTGCCAGGGTGAGATGTCTGTTACCCATTATGAGATACGGTTCTCCGAGTTGGTTCGTCATGCGGTCTAGTTGGTTCCCATAGACCGAGAGAGGATCAGGAGATTTATAGATGGACACGGTTTTTAGCTTCGATTGCTTATGATCGGAGAGAGTATCTGGTGCTACCTTTGATGAGGTTGTCGACATTGCTCGACAGATTGAGATTGTTCGAAGTCAGGAAAGGGTTGAGAAGGAGGCTAAGAGGCCTTGTGCACCAGGTGGATTCAGTGGCAATTCTTATGGGGTTCAGTTCTAGCAGGACAAGGGCTGTCCATTCAGGCTTGCTCAATCAGCTCGTCCATTTCATCGTGGTGTTTTATCTGGCCATGGTTCTCACAGTAGTTAGCAGGGCCAATAATCATTCAGTGTGCGTAGGGTTCTCATCATTCCCCGTCCACTCAAGTATCACCGGGTAGTTCTTTTGGACATCAGTAGCAGCAATATCGTCAGAGGATGGGTTGTTTTGAGTGCGGGGATTTTTGTCACATTATGAGGGATTGTCCTAGGCTATTGGGTGGGACTCCACAGTGGGGTACTCGTCTGATAGCACCAGCACCAATTCCTGCACTCGCCAAGCCAGGGGTGGAGCCTAGTCAGTTGGGGGTCACCCAAGAGGGGGAGGCAGAGCAGGGGGTGGTCAGACCCGTTTCTATGCCCTCTCAGCCAGGCCAGACGCTATTGCTTCAGATGCTGTGATCACAGGTATTATCTCCATCTGTCACAGAGATGCCTCTGTAATATTTGACCCTGGTTCTACATATTCATATGTTTCATCGTACTTTGCTCTTTTTTTGGATATGCCCCGTGATTTATTATCTTAACATGTTCATGTATCTACTCCTGGGCGATACTGTTATTATGGAACGAGCGTATCAGCCATGTGTGGTGTCTATTGGGGGTCTGGAGACCCGAGTGGATTTGTTGTTGCTTAGCATGGTTGATTTCGATGTGATATTGGGCATGTATTGGCTATCTCCATGTCATGCTATTTTAGATTGTCATGCCAATACCGTGACCTTAGCGATGCCAGGATTCCTGAGAGTAGAGTGGAGTAGTTCTGTAGATTATGTGCCGAGTAGGGTGATTTCATATTTGAAGGCTCAATGTATGGTTGAGAAGGGTTGTCTTTCGTACTTGGCTTTTGTGAGGGATGTTTGTGCAAAGACTCTCACTATTGATTCCGTTCCAGTGGTCCGTGATTTCTGGATGTATTTCCTGCAAACCTGTCGGGCATGCCGCTTAACAGAGACATTGACTTTGGTATTGATTTGGTGCCGGGCACTCAACCTATTTCTATTCCACCATATCGTATGGCACCAACGGAGTTGAAAGAATTGAAAGAACATCCTAAGGAACTCCTAGATAAGGGGTTTATTCTGCCTAGTGTGTCACCTTGGGGTGCACCAGTTCTATTTGTAAAAAAGTTCGGATATTTCTAAGACGACTTTCAGGACCGGTTATGGCCACTACGAGTTCTTGGTGATGTCTTTTGGGCTGACCAATGCCCCAAAAATGCTCATGCATTTGATGAACAGTGTATTCCGGCCATATTTGGATTCTTTCATTATTGTGTTCATTGATGACATCCTGTTGTACTCTAGTAGCCAGGAGGAGCATGCCCAACATTTGAGGATTGCATTGCAGAGATTGAGAGAGGAGAAGCTTTATGCAAAGTTGTCCAAGTGTGAGTTTTGGCTTAGTTCAGTGGCATTCATGGGGCACGTGGTGTCCAGTGAAGGTATTCATGTGGACCCGAAGAAGATAGAGGCGGTGTAGAATTGGCCTAGACCGTCCTCAATTACAGCGATTAGGAGCTTTCTTGGTTTGGCAGGCTATTACCGTCGTTTCGCAGAGGGATTCTCATTTATTACTTTTCCCTTGACCAATTGAACCAAAAGGGTGCTTCATTCAGGTGGTCGGATGAGCGTGAGGAGAGCTTTCAGAAGCTCAAGGATGCTTTCACCACAACTCTAGTGTTAGTTCCTCCATCAACCTCAGTTCTTATACTGTGTATTGTGATGCCTCAAGAGTATGCATTGGTTGTATTTTGATGTAGGAGGTTAGGGTGATTGCCTATACCTCGCGTCAGTTGAAGACTCATGAGAATAATTATCCGGTGCATGATCTTGAGTTGGAAGCCATTGTTTATGCCTTGAAGATTTGTCGTCACTATTTGTATGGAGTTCATTGCGAGATTTATACTGATCACCGGAGTCTACGTTATCTATTGAAGAAGAAAGATCTTAATTTGTGTAAGCGGATATGGTTGTAGTTTCTTAAAGATTATGATATCACTATTCTATTCCATCCGGGGAAGGCCAATATGGTGGCTGATGCTCTGAGTCATCGGGTAGAGAGTTTGGGGAGTTTAGCTTATCTTCCGGCAGTATAGAGTCTTTTAGCATTGGATGTTCAGGCCTTAGTAGGCCAGCTGGTGAGATTGGATATTTCGGAGCCTCGTCAGGTATTGGATGACGTAGCCTCCAGGTCTTCTCTTTAAGACCGTATCGGGGAGCGTCAGTAGGATGACCCGCACTTTCTCGTTCTTCAGGACAGGGTCCGGCGAGGTGATGCTAGGGATGTGACTATTGGTGATGATGGTGTGATGAGGATGCAGGGTCGAATATGTGTGCCTAATGTGTATAAACCTCGGGTGTTGATTCTTGAGGAGGCCCATAGCTCGCGGTATTCTATCAATCTGAGTGCCGCGAAGATGTATCAGGGTTTGAGGTAGCACCATTGGTGGAGACGAATGAAAAAAGGATATTGTTAGGTTTGTGGATCGGTGTTCTCAATTGTCAGCATGTTAAGTACAAGAATCAGAGACTAGGTGGCTTGCTTCAGAGATTAGATATTCCAGAGTGGAAGTGGAAACATATCACCATGGACTTTGTACTTGGACTCCCACGGACTTCGAGGAAGTTCGATGCCATTTGGATTATTGTGGATCGGCTGACCAAGTCTGCACACTTCGTTCCTATTTGTACTACTTACACTTCAGACGGTTAGCTTAGATTTATATTCGGGAGGTTGTTCGTTTGCATGGTGTCCCAGTTTCCATCATTTCAGATAGAGATACTTAGTTTACATTCTAGTTTTGGAGGGCCGTGCAGCGAGGATTGGGTACTCAGGTTGAGTTGAGCACACCTTTTCACCCTCAGACGGCCGGGAAGTCTGAGCGCACTATTCAGATATTGGAAGACATGTTGCGTGCTTGTGTTATTTACTTTGGTGGTTCATTGGACAAGTTTCTTCCACTCACGGAGTTTGCATATAATAACAACTACCAATCGACTATTCAGATGGCTCCATACGAGGCTTGATATGGGAGGATATGTAGGTCTCCAGTTGGTTGGTTTGAGCCGGGTGAGACTAGACACTTGGGTACAGATTTGGTGCAGGATACTTTAGATAAGGTGAAATTGATTCAGGAGCGGCTTCCCACGACGCAGTCTAGGCAGAAGAGTTATGCGGACAAGAAGGTTCGTGATGTATCTTACATGGTCAAGGAGAAGGCATTGTTGAAGGTTTCACCTATGAAAGGTGTTATGAGATTTGGGAAGAAGGGCAAGTTCATCCCTCGGTTTATATGTCCATTTGAGGTACTTCAGAATATTGGGGAGGTGGCCTTTGAGCTTGCTTGGCCACTCAGTTTGTCGAGTGTGAATACGTATTTCACATTTCCATGCTTCAAAAGTATGTTGGCGATCCGTCCCATGTTTTGGACTTCAACACGGTTCAGTTGGAGGGTGATATGACTTATGATGTGGATCTAGTGGCTATTTTGGATCAGCAAGTCCAGCCCGTGGAGGAGGCGACCTGAGAGACCGATCGCTAGGTGAAGAGCAGATATCCAAACCTATTTGAGAATCTAGGTATGTTTCTAGACTCGTTCGAGGTTCGAGGACGAACGTTTGTTTAAGAGGTGGAGAATGTAACGACCCGGTCGGTCGTTCCGAGAGTTATAGCCCCGTTTCCCCATTTTTGCTTCTTATTGTGTTTTTTAGTTGTGTTGAGTTATATCGAGTTGGTAGGTTGGGTTTCAGAGTAGTTTTGGAGTGAAATGAACACTTAGTCTCTTAGTTAGAAAGCTAAGTTAGAAGAGTCAACATGAAGTTGACGTATGAGTAAATGAACTCGGATTTGGATTTTTATGATTAAGATAGCGTCACTGGGTGACTTTAGACTTAGGAGTGTGTCCGTAATATAATTTATAGGTCTGTTGTAGAATTAGGCTTGAATTGGCGAAAGTTGGAAATTTGGAAATTTTGGTCGGCAGTGGAAAATTAGGTATCGGGGTCGGAACGGAATTCGGAAGTTGGAGTAGGTTCATAGTGTCATTTTTGACGTGTGTGCAAAATTTGAGGTCATTCGGACGTGGTTTGATATGTTTTGGCGTCATTGGCGAATTTTGGAAGTTTAGAAGTTCTTAGGCTTGAATCCAAGGTTGATTTGGTGTTTTGGTTTTGTTTTGGGCGTTCCGAAGGTTCGACTAAGTTCGGGTAGTGATATATGACTTGTTTGAATTATTGGTTGAGGTTCTGAGGGGATCTGGAAGATTTTTGATGGCTAACGGGAAGTTTGGAGTTTGGAAAATGCAGCAGAAGGCTGTTGTTCTGGTGTGTCCGCACCTGCGGATTGGGAACCGCAGGTGCGAGCTTCGCAGGTGCGGGCTTGAGGCACAAGTGTGCAGAGGAATCGTAGGTGCAGCTTGGTCCCCGCATCTGCGATGACTGCAGGTGCGATAAGGTGACTGCAGAAGCGGAGGCTGGTGAGTTAATGAAAATCCGCAGATGTGGAAGCGCAAATGCGCATATGGGGTCGCAGGTGCGGAACCCCTGGCAGAACCTATATGAATAAATCTTCGCGAATGTTTGCCCTTATTCCACCATTGTTGAATGGGTTTTGAGATTAGGGAAGTGTTTTTCAAGGGAGAATCAAGAGGTATCATTGAGGTAAGTTAATTGGGTTTATTTACACGCGTTTATGATGTCTTTCCACTGATTAGCCATGAAAATTGTAGGTGTTTAGGGTAAAATTGAGTGAGTTAGGGCTTGAGTTTTTGAGAGTTTTAAGTGAGGATTTGATGGAGAAAACAAAGTCGGATTTCGACGAATTTTATATGGTCAGACTCGGGAGAGAACGAGGTTTTTAATTCTGCCATTTTTGACTGGTTTCAAGGCATGGGCCTGGGGGCCGGGTTTTGGCCGATTTCGGATTTTTGGCCTATTTATGTAGTTTTTCTTGTGAAATTTGATTCTTTAACATACGTTGATGGTATTATTCTAATTAATGTTAGATTCAGATCTTTTGGAAACCGAGTTCAGAGACGAGGGCATCCTAGAGTAGGATATTACGCTGTTTAGGTAAGTAACAATTTTAACTCTGGCTTTGAGGGTATAAACCCGGAGAAGTTGATATCATGTGACGGTTTGGAGGTGATACCCACGCTAGGTGATAGGCGTGTGGGTGTATACCACGAGGAATTGAGACTTGTTCCATCCCGTGAGGCTGTGAGGCCTATTAGCCATTATTAGTGTATGTGTATTTACTTGTTGTTGAACTTGTTTGCCTTCATGTTAGAGATCATTCTTAGGATTTATTCATGCTCATATTATTTGCACTCAGTCATAGAAATTATTTTTCATGTTTACCTTAATCTCTATTATTTTGCTGGTAAGGTGTGATACTTGACGTGGGTTGTGTTCCGTTATTTGTTGAGAATTGTGAGGCTAGAGAGAGAGAGGCATGACCGAGTGAGGCCAAGGTCCTGTTGTGAGATATATGATATGATAGCCCACGAGTTGTCTGTGCAGCACGTGAGTTGTCCGTGCAGATCCAGATATGATATGATAGCACGTGAGTTGTCCGTGCAGCATGTAAGTTGTCCGTGCAACACGTGAGTTGTCCGTGAAGATCTTGAGATTGATATTGTGGAACGTGAGTTGTCCGTGCATAGCGCTTGGGCTGTAGGAGCCCTTCCATAGTCTGTACACCGCAAAATAAGCGCATGTGCCTTTTAAGAGTGTGTATTGAGTGCTGAGTGCTAGTGTTGAGTGCCGAGTGGTGAGTGATGGAGTGATATTGGTTAGAGGTTTGATTTACTTTTGCTGTTACTACATTTACTTGTTAATTTCTTGTAGAATTTTCCGGTTATTGAATTTACGTGTTTATTCTTATTTATTTTAAATTGTGAAAAGAGGTAATTGGATTGTTCTGCTTAGCTCGTCACTACTACTCAGTTCCTTAGTTATTTCTGTTACTACTAAGTCGGTTGTACTCAAACTACACCCTGCACTTTATGTGCAGATCCGAGTGAGTTAGAGCGCGGTGATCGTTGAGTTCAGGCCGACTATCTTTGGTGACTGCAAGGTAGCTTCTAGTGTCCGCAGGACCTTGTTACTCTTTGTATCATCTATTTCTTCCTTTGGACTGTATTGATAGTTCGACACTTTATATATCTTACTTCATAGATTTAGACGCTCATGACTTAGTGACACCCTGATCTTGGGTCGTGACAAGAAGGTTGTGAGTAGTCCATACTATAGCTAGAGGGCTAGAAGTGTTGTGATTCATTATCCAAAAATAATAGTGGTGTGGTCAATAACATATCTTCCACCCTATGGTTTCTAGGTACCGAGAGGTCTAGATTAGAGAGTAAAGAAGTGTTAGAGACAACGTGATGTATGGCTTGAGGTTCCAGAATAACATAAAGAAATCTATAGTGCTAGCAAGTTAAAGGAATGTTGCAAGTAGTATAAATAGATATGTGTAGGTCATAAGCTAAAGTATGGTAGAGAAACATGGTTTTTGGTAGACATGAGTAAGGATAAGAAAAGCTGAGTGAGAAGGTGACGATAATAGGTAAGGCCTCAGGGTTAAGCCCATCAAAACAAGAGAGCAGATAGTTCCTGTAAGTTATAGAAAGCTTTGTATAACCTAAATGAACTCGGAGGAGTTTAGGACTAAGATCATTTAGAAGAGATGGAATGTTTCCCTGGTAATAGAAAAAGGTTTAATTGTGATAAACGATAAGAGTATGACATTTAGGCCTTCGATTGAGTATTGATTCAAACAGAAGGGATTTCATGAATTACATGGGATTAGAATACCCCATTAAGATGAATCATGTTGGGATCCTATAAAATATGGTTATTGAAGTATAGTATCGTCTGTAGGTGGATCAGGCTAATAACTTCAGATGTTCCCGATGGGACATGAGCCCTAACGACAATGTATTACGTAAGAGGTTTCAAGTTATCAATGGTAGATTATAGATCAACATAAAGGCGAATCAACAATAGCAGGATAAAAGTTACAATGTATGAGATGAGATTAGGCTGTCAATCTTAAAATGAACAGTAATGAGGAAGCATTAAAGGACTTAGATTTATACATATAGGATAAGCAACAAGATAGTAACCTAGAGTTAGGTAGCAAATCTCGATAATAACAAATTGAAGTAAGTATTATGGTATAACATGACCGACCTAGATGTACTAAATCCATAGGAATAGATAACCAAGGATTTGAAACAAAATATAGCAATAGTCGTAAGTTCCACAAAGTACCAAGTAAAGAACTTCAGTATACCTATGGATACCAAAGAGAGCTTGCCACATTTCACCACAATTCATGGTGTGAGAAAGAGGCCTAAAGGAAGGAATACCCTAGACTTTTGATTTATTCATAGAACTGTTGCCTATATGGCAAGGACAATATTAAGTATTCATTAGAGATATAGGTTTTGATATTAATAAGCACATCAGTCAACATTCGAGGACGAATGTTCCCAAGGGGGAATGAAGTTACACCCCATATTTTCGTACTTAAAATTATATCGTAAGTTAACTGATGTCAGCTAAGAAATGATATCATCTTTGAAAGTATATAAAGTAAGTTAATCATGCTAAATTTGAGGTTACAAATATTTAAGATCATGAATAACAAGTACCAAGAGGGTTGGAAGTCTTAGAAGCTAAACGAATTGAAGAAAATAGGTTCGCCGACAAGTTCAGAATATTGTAACATGTACTTTTGGGGTGAGGATAGGGTTCTTAACATAACAAGGAGGTTATCTTATGAGTTATTTCAGTCGTATGATAGATTTGAGTTATTTTGAAGTCAATCGAGTTGTGGGACAAAAGTTGGAAAAATTCATCACAAGTTACTTTAATAAATGTGCTGAAAATAAGGTCATATGTTGCTGAGTTTTTCTCCCTACATGACTAGAGTTAGGAGGTGCTCCAGCTATCAAATTAAATTTCTACGAGTCTAATTTCCAATGCATTAAACCGATGGTCAATACAATATATGAGTAGAGAGATATTTGAAATTTCGTGAGACTGCACAAACTGCATAGATGACAAGTAGGAGTGTCACCTATTTGCTTAAATGAAAGGACCATATATGTCCAAAGAGAGGCTAGTTGGGGTCAGCCAAAGAGACCTTTTAAGGTATGATTTTGATTATAAGCTATAATCTCGTATTTTAGTCGCTTATTGCACTCTAATTTACTGCACTTTAATTGGGTTTGAGCTTTAATTGCTAGTGTTTTGCACTAATTATGTATTTTATGTCTTGTAGGAGAATTATGAGCTATGTAAATGTTATGGAGCTAGTTCAAGTGATTTGGAGCTTTTAAGTATGACTAAAATCCTAAAGGATTAAAGCAGGATCGTGTTCGAGGGTCGAGGACCAAGTTTGGATGTCAAAATCAAAGAAAAAGACGGACCCTGAGAAAAATGAATTGGCGTCGTGCCTCTGTAAAATCCTGTCGTCTGTTAGAAATCAACTCTCTGGAAATCCCCGCTAAAGCCCCGCATGGCGCGTCGCCCCATGCGACACTTCGTGCAATGTTTACAGAGTATTGGTCCTATTCGCGCAGAAGAAGGTGTTTTTGTCTGGGCCCGACACTACTTGGTATAAATACTTGGAAAACCTTATTTTTGGGACTTTTGACACATCTAAGACCGAAGGAGGCTGAGAGGGAGGTGGATAAGCGAAAGCATGAGAGAATTCATCATTCAATCCTCACTCAAGGCAAGAGTTTGGATCGTTTTATGCTTTATTTATATTTGTGATGAATTACTCATTATCTATAGAGTATTTCTCTTTAGGGATTGATGGATTTGGTGTATTGGTATATGTTTGTTGATATTAACTCTAGTTTTTAGATATTGAATCGTTTTGGGTGTTCTAATTGTTGCATCTATATTCACATGTTCATGTAATCGAGAGAGGCATAAATTGTGATGCTTTTGCATTATCTTGTTGGTTGAATTCATTAATTCTTCTTATTTATCGAAAGAGGATAGTAGAATTATTGTTGAGCACTAGTTAGAAGGATAATCGAGAGAGGTTCTCCTAAAGACCAATCCACTAAAAATTTGTGCATATCTTTACCGATTGTAAATTGGTTCATAATGTGAGGTTGAGACTTAATCGAGAGAGGAGTTTATATTTAACATTTGAACTAATAATTGAGTGAATTTTAGAGACTCACTTGAACATTAGAAGTGAATTAACTTGAGTTAAATCCCAAACAATTATCTTGCACCTATCCAATAAACCCCTATTTTCTCCCATTGATAACCTTCCTTGCTTACTTGTGTTGCGATTGTCATGGTCAATTACATCTAGATTCGTAGTACATTTTAGTTGTTAATCACATAAGTTTGAATTGTTGATTCTCCTAGATAGCAATCTAGCTACAAACTAAGAAAATATTGGTTAACTCAAATCCTTGTAGATACGATATTATACTATATTATCTTTAACTAGCGAGAATATTTAGCTGTCTCTTTTAAGCTCATCAAATTTACTTAATATATTCCACTCATTATAGAGATACAAATCAAAGATAAATCCCTGCAAACATATCCAAAAATTCAACACAAATCGTAAAAATGATTTTCTTTTCTTTTCAAGTTCTAGTTGGAGGAAAACCTAAGGGTGAAGAACCTATAATTGTAAGAATTCATGGGATGGTGATTGCAAGCCCTGAGTTGGAGTTATTCCTTGTAGTGGACTGTGTTGTGAGATGTTTTGTGTTGTTGTTGGGTTATCTATTTTTCTGCTGTTTTATGGAGTTTGGGAGGACAAAGGATGTGGCGAAACACCACATAATGATAGAATGGTGAGCTTGTCGTTCGTCATTACATTTTTGGGTTGTTTGACACTACTATGGTTGTCGTTTTGTGTAAAGTGATTAAGTTGTGTTGAGTTATTTGATGGTATCTTGGGATGGATGTAAGGTTGAAAAATGATAAATATATGTTGTTATTTCTGTGTTCTTGTTGTTTCTGGTGTTATCTTGAATTGGGAGAAAGTAAAGATTATAGGGGAGATGCTCCCATTTTAATATAAAATAAGCTTGTCATTGGTTGTGTGATAGTTGTAAACGATGACATTATTATTGTTGTTGTTGTTGATTATGGTACAATGAGACGCATTAAACATCGTTATTGGACATATTGTGTTAAGGTATTTTAAGTCTAAACCTTTCCTTCATTTTGGCATGATCATGTAACTACATGTGTTTCATAACGAGACATAAAGAGAAGTTCGTACTCCTAAATTTATGTACCGTATCATAGTCTCACAAGTTATAGTATTCTCACTTATCGAAACTTTATATTCAGTTAAGTATTGTCGTCTTCCTGTCAATATATATATATATATATATATATATATATATATATATCGAGCCTACTATAGCCCAGCGCCCATGAGCGAGCCTACTACGTCATAGAAATTATATGTGACGAGCCCTATAGGGCTGGGGAGCTATTTTACTTACTATATTGAGAGAGTTGAGTAAATATCAGCTGGTAAGCATATCTTCAGATCATCTTTAACTCCCAGTTACTCTAAGTTATTATATTATCAGTTCAGTTTCAACTTTCAGCTATTCTGTTTCCTTACATACTCGGTATATTATTTCGTACTGACGTCCCTTTTGCCGGGGACACTATGTTTCATGCCTGAAGGTCCTGATAGATAGCAGGATAGACCTTCGCAGTAGACATAGCCAATCATCAGCTTGATTGGTAAGCTCCACTCCCCTGGAGTTACCGGTCTAGACCTTGGAGTCCATTTCAAATATACAGTTTGATAGGTAGACCGAGGCCCTGTCGCGACCATGATACAATTTTGTTATTTCTAGAGGCTTGTAGATGAGCCATGTATATTTTATATATCAGTATTGTGGCATTGCCATCCCTGTGTACATGTCAGTTTGGTATTGCTAGTTGCAAACATTCATGATGGCCCCGTAGGCCTTGATTGGATTGTTAGCTCACAGGTAGGTCTCGTCGGCCTACGTTGAGGGTTACCCTTCTAGAGTTCACATTTACAGAGTGGTACACTCAGGGAAAATATGGCACCGAGTTCCGGCCACGTATCCCCAGGTTTGGGGCATGACAACTTACCTCAAATAAGCTAAATCAATCCACTAATAAGCCCTTCCCACGTGATCAACCATCGGACGACTCAAATCTAGGAAAAATAACTTAATATTATCAGGAAAAGCCATAATAAACAAGCCCAAAAGATAAATCAACGATCTTGGTTCAACAATGCAAAGTCAATCCAAAAGTCAACCTGGGTCCCTCACCACGGAAGACGACAAAACTCACAAATTTGGAACACCCTGTTATGCCCTGCAAATTTATATTACGATCATGTTACGCCTCACAGTATTATATTATGATGATGTTAAGCTCCGCAGTATTAAATCACGATAATGATACACCATGTAGTATTGTACGTTGGATTTGTCGTAAGATAATTGAGATCTGTTCTAGGACAAGATTATTTGGAGATTATAAGTATTATGCTATTTCAAATAAGTGATGAATAAATTCGTGAATGTGAGATGGTAAGAAAATGAAAGAAAATGAATTTCGCCGAAGTTTGATATTTTGGGATAAAATACGGCTCGAGCTAAAATACCCGGTATTGATGGACTAGTACCATACAAAGTACCACATGACATGATAGTAAGGTGTATAAGGTGCATTAAAGGTGAGTAATATTTTAAGTAAGTTGAGATAATTCTTAATTATGTGAATAATTAGTTAATGGGGGAATGAATAAGTTAATCATTAATTAGTGGTTGATTAAATAAAATCTTTGGGTAAAGACCAAGCAAAAAACGTGGCAGCCCCCCTTCCAAGATTTTTGACTCCTATATTAGGAATGAAAGGTGTCACACTCGAAGAATTTAAGTGACATTAAGCTAGACATGTGGGGTCCACCTAATAATTAAGGATAACTTTCCAAATCCAATATTATATTCAAATCACTTAAGAAAAGAACACAATAACGTTCTTTCTAAGAGAGCTCAACCAAGATTTCCATTTTCAGGTAAAATTATTCTTAAAGTCTTAAGAAGAGTTTTAGCATTCTTTCCATTACACAACATTGATTCTAATCTCTTGAGAAAAGGTTTCAACAAATATAATTTTGCAATAGCAACGTTATTGCTATGTCAAGGCTATCCCTTATTTCTTTTGGCATGATCCATTCGACACAAACGAAATGAGAAAATTTACAATTTCCATACATGACTCTATTCATAGAAATATTAGAGATGATTATCTTCTTGATTCCCCATGTGTCGTATTATTCTATCATCTATTCATGGATCTCAAAAAATATTTATGTTGGTAAAGTTTATTTCGTAATATTGATCAAAGGCACAATGGTCTTATGACACTCCGAAAGCTTTTATTGACGTACTTCTCATGCGTTGTATTCATTTACATTGACCCATAACCAGATGACGTTATATACGTGTATATATGTATAATATATGTATATGGGATATGAGAAAAGGTTACGATGCTATATACGCATCACCACCTGATCAGCTGGTATACGTTGATGATTTGCCAACAATGGCCGAAATTATATGATGAGATGCCGTTAGAGGCTTGATGATGTTATGAACGCATATACCTATGCATGGTATGCCATTTCTACGCATATGCATGATATTATAAAAATGAAATGATTCAAAGAGCTATGCAAACGTACTTGTCGAGTATTTTGATCCATGTTTCTCTCATGTTTGTTATTTACTGATTTTCATTCCTTACATACTCAGTACATTATTTTTACTGACGTCTCTTTTGCCTGGGGATGCTGCATTTCATGCCCGCAATTCCCGATAGGTAGGTCGAGAGCCCTCCAAGTAGGCTATTAGCTCAGTGGAAGATGTTAGTGTGTTCCATTTGCTTCAGAGTTGCTTGTTTGGCTAGTATGATTTAGACATGTATTGTTTGGTATGTTGGGACACAGTTCCAACCTTTATGAAAATTATGTATTCTTAGAGGCTTGCAGACAGATGTCATATACGTAAAAATTGTATGGCCTTGTCGGCCTATGTTTAGTGTATGAGTGGTTATTTTGATCTTATAGGACCGTATGTGTTATATATAGGTTGGTATTATATGTTGTATTCTACTTATCTTATGGAAGCCTTCTAGCTCAGTTATCTATGATAGTATGACATAAAAAGATACGTTATATTGGTACTCATTTAAGTAAGGTACCGGGTTCCCGTCGCGGCCCATCAGTTTGGATCGTGACAAAAGTGGTATTTGAGCAGTTCCGTCCTATAGAGTCTACAAGCCGTGTCTAGTAGAGTCTTGTTTATGGGTGTGTCGTGCACCACACTTATAAGCAGGAGGCTATACGACATTTAAGACTGCCACTCTTTCTTCTTACTCTAGATTATGTGGTATAACTCAGTTGTAAGAATTCAAATTCCTAACTTCTATTTTATTCGTAAGAAGACAATAGCTACATCTAGAAAGACAGTTGGTAAGAGATTGAATGTGACTATGGAAGAGTTGAGTTCGAGGTACTCGATTTTTCATCAGGCTTATGATAAGAAAATATAAGGTCTTCAGTAGATCATGTGTGTACTAATATGTGTAAGCCTCTTGATAAGGATCCTTGAGGAAAGAATACCTATCCACCTATATGGTGAAAGACAATGAGAGATTCAGAAGATAAATTCAAGTTTCAACAAGCAAAAGAATCAATATGAAGAAGGGTACGAGGCACCCAGTTAATGAAGGTTAACAATATTGACAATTCAGGTAGAGGAATATAAGATTTTTGGGTTACGTTCAACATTAACAGAGGTATGTACAATTGGCTACTTCGATCTTAGTTATGCTCTATGGGATCTAACAAATATGGTTCAAGAGAAGGACGCGATATGAGGATCCGGCTGGGGTTAGAATGACCCAATATGGAGGATGAATTGTTTGCGTTAGTTGGCCTTTCTGAAGGATATTACAAATGTGCTAATAGATATCCTTGTGAGACACCCAGGTGGTGCACTCTAAAATAGTACAGCTAGATATGAGTGCCACAAAGATGGGCGCTGGAAGTCTGGAAGGGATAAATATTATCTTAGTATGGCTCCCGTCCCTAGTAGAGAGAGAATGTTAGGCAACTCGAAGAGCTAATGGATGGAGCAAGGGAAGCTAAGAGCAAAAGAATATCTTGTTCGAGTTTTCAAAATAAAGTGATAGACATAAATGTTAGCGGGAAATAAGTGTCACGACCCGAAATCCCACCTTCAGGCCGTGACTGCGTCTAACGTTGAACCCACTAGACAAGCCAACGTGCACAAGTAATCTAACATTTGCAACCCAATTCAACAGTAGTAAAGGAAATACCTTTAAAAATCTTAACAGAAATAACGAAACCCTTTATAATTTTATCAATGGAAATGTAATAGAAATCCGAAAATGCAAAGTGAAATGGTAAAATACATAACGTCGCATAAGCCCAAAACCGGGGTGCCACAATTCACGAACTATCTAAACAGAGTGCTAAATACATAGTATGAAAAGAAATACATCATTTCCTTGAAACTGGGGAAAAAGATAAGACAATAAGGAATCCAAAGGCAGGAGAGACGCCAAGGCCCACGAACGCCAGCGGGTATACCTTGAAGCTCTGGGTGTCCTGAAGGTGACTCCCTCAATGCGGTCCACTGTGCCCGGATGCGGGGTCTGCACAACATTAAGAAGTCCAGTGTAGCATCAGTACAACTGACCCTATGTACTGAGTAAGTGCCGAGCCTAACCTCGACCGAAGTAGTGACGAGGCTAGACTTGACAATAACGATAACCTGTCCTATTCTACAACAGGTAACAGGGACAAGACAAGGCAAGAAATAAGCAGACAAGTAAGGGATACGAGAGCAGTAAAGGGGAACAAGTAAAATGAAACAGTTAAATTGACATATAGAAGTAAACAAGGGAGGCAATTTAACACAATAGCTAACAAAACAAGTATAAGTACCAGAAATGTAAATAATGGCACGGCATCAGCCTTCGTGCTTTTACTCTCTTCCTCACAATGCGATATATAATGTGAAATAGTATAAATCATGGCACGACATCACCCTTCGTGCTTTTACTCTCTTCCTCACGATGCAATTTACCATATAAGGCAATATAAATCGTGGCACGACATTAACCTTCGTGCTTATAATCGATGTAAATCATGGCACGACATTAACCTTCTTGCTTATAATCAATGTGAATCATGGCACGACATCACCCTTCATGCTTTAAACTCTTCCTCACTATGCAATGTAATCAAATATCATGGCACGACATCACCCTTCTTGCTTTACACTCTTCCTCACTATACAATGTAATCAAATATCATGGCACGACATCACCCTTCGTTCTTTACACTCTTCCTCACCAAACAATGACAGATATAATGGGAAGGAGTACAACATAGTGGAAATACATTTCAATATCACCCGGAATGGGGAAAACATAAATCAATTTCACAGCAAGTGCCCGGCAAGGGTCTCAGCTATAACCAATCATTTCAAATATATCCTCAAAAGTTGGGTTTTCAATCGAACCGATATATCATAAATTCATCAACCAAGATTTCCAACAACGACTTCCAAGTAGAGACAAGTTCATAATATAACGAACATGGAAGTAATAACAAGATTTTTATCAAAATAGACTCACAGGCATGCTGGACACACAATGCATATGTACTCGTCACCTTATCTATGCATTGAACATGATGCATACTTAGCACATAGCATACAATACCTATTCCCTCACCAAAGTTAGGCAAGACACTTAACTCGGGTCCAAAATATAGCAATCAACCTTCTAACACCGCCTTTCCTTTTGAATTCAACTCCTGAACAACAATATCTAGGCATAATTAACTTATTACATCAATAAAGACTCAATAAATCCAACCCATAGTCTAATTACCCATTTCCAAGCATTATTCCAAAAATACCAAAATTCGACCCCGGGCCCACTTGGTCCAAACACGAGGCTCGGACCAAAACCCGATCACCCATACCCCCACGAGTTAGAATATATAACTTGTTTTGAAATACGACCCCAAATTGGGGTCGAATTACTCAAAATTCCCAAAAATTAGTGTTAGAATTACTTACCCAAATGGTTATGGAGGAAAACTAGCTTAGGAATCGCCTATGGGGTCTTGGAGAAGAAGAAGTTGGTGAAATATTAAAAATCCCGTGTAAGTATTCTGTTTTTCAGTAATGAAATAACTGGGCGAAAATTGTTTTCGGCGATCGCAGATCTATACGATTTCCTACTATGCGACCGCAGAAAGCAAGAAGCGATCGCAGAAGAACTAGTCCACAGACCTCTGTGATCGCGGAGGGAAAGGTGCGACCGCAGAGAGATACTACCCAGCCCCCACCTGACTCCACTGACACTCTATGCGATCGCGGAGGACGAGATGCAATCGCATAGTGCAACCCAGCTACCCCTTCTCCTAAGCCTATGCGATCGCGGATCAAAGGTTGCGATCGCAGAGAAGAAAACACCAGACACAAGAAACCAGTCCAAAACACCAGATTTCACACTTTAACTCACCCCGTTAGCTACCCGAAACTCACCCGAGCCCTCGGGTCTCAAAACCAAAAACACACATGACTCCCAAAACATCCTACGGACTTATTCAAGCATTTAAATCACGAAGATATCATCAAAATCATCGAATTAAACCTCAAAACTCTTAGAATTTTCTTAAAACTTCATAAAGCTTAATTTTTCCAATTTTGATCCGAAACACGTCATTTCAAGTCTGTTTTACACCAAATTTCACAGATAAGTCACATAACATATATTAAACCTGTTCTGGGCTCCAGAACCACAATACGGGCCCGGTAACACGGTTTTCACATCAACGTCCATTTTCAAAAACCTTTATTATTTTCATAAAACAATTTTCTTTAAAAAATTCATTTCCCGGGCTTGGGACCTCGGAATTCGATTCCGGGCATACGCCCAAGTCCCATATTTTCCTACGGACCCTCCGGGACCGTCAAATCACGGGTCTGGGTCCGTTTACAAAAAATGTTGACCAAAGTCAACTTTATTCATTTAATCGTCACAAAAATTCCATTTTCATCAAAATTTCACATAGAAGCTTCCCGGCTTCACGCCCGGGCTGCGCACGCATATCGAGGTGAGATTAACGGAGGCTTTCAGAGCGTCGGAACACCGATTTAGCTTAATTTACTTAGGATGACCTTTTGGGTCATCACAATCTCCACCTCTAAAACAAACGTTCATCCTCGAACGAACGTAGAAAAGTATCTGAGTCTGAGAAAAGATGGGGATAATGACTCCTCATATCGGACTCGGACTCCCAAGTAGCTGCCTCGGCCGGCTGACCTCTCCACTGAACACGGACCGGAGGATAACTCTTCGATCTCAACTGGTCAACCTGCCTATCTAATATAGCTACCGACTCCTCCTCATAAGTCAAATCTTTGTCCAAATGGACACCACTGAAGTCAAGAACATGAGAAGGATCTGCAATGTACCTCCGGAGCATAGATATATGAAACACTGGATGTACGGCTGATAAATATGGTGCCAAGGCAAGTCTGTAGACCACCTCTCCTACCTTGTCCAAAATCTCAAATGGACCAATGTACCTAGGGCTCAACTTGCCCTTCTTTCCGAATCTCATCACGCCCTTCATATGCGACACTCGAAGGAACACCTGGTCTCCTACCATGAAAGCCAAATCTCGAACTCTATGATCTACATAACTCTTTTGCCTGGACTGAGCTGTACGAAGCCTATCCTGAATAATTTTCACCTTATCCAAGGCATCCTGGACTAACTCAGAACCCAATAACCTAGCATCTCTAGGCTTAAACCATCCGACTGGAGACCGACATCGCCTACCATACAACGCCTCATACAGAGCCATTTGATTGCTCGACTGGTAACTGTTGTTGTAGGCAAACTCTGCTTAAGGCAAGAACTGATCCCATGAACCACAAAAATCAGTAACACAAGCTCGCAACATATCCTCCAAAATCTAAATAGTATGCTCGGACTGTCCATCCGTCTGAGGATGAAATGTTGTGCTCAACTCAATCTGTGTGCCCAACTCTCGCTGAAATACTCTCCAGAAATGGGAGGTAAACTGACTACCTCGATCTGATATAATAGATAAGGTCACGCCATGCAATCTGACAATCTCTCTCATGTAGATCTTTGCCAACTTCTCCGCTGAATACGAAATTGACACAGGAATGAAATGTGCTGACTTGGTCAGCCTATCCACAACAACCCATAGTGCATCAACCATCCCCTGGGTCCATGGGATCCTAACTACAAAATCCATCGTGATACGCTCCCACTTCTACTCGGGAAGCTGAATCTGCTGCATCAATCCACCGGGTCTCTGGTGCTCATACTTAACCTGCTGACAATTCAAGCACCGAGCTACATAAGCCACAATATCCTTCTTCATTCTAAACCACAAATAATGCTGCTGCAAGTCCTGGTACATCTTTGCGGCGCCCGGATGAATGGAATACCGAGAACTATGGGCCTCTTGTAGTATCAACTCACGAATGCCATCGACATCGGGAACACATATACAACCCTGCAATCTCAAAACTCCCTCAGCATCAACTATGACCTGCTTGGCACGTCCGTGCCGAACCGCATCTCTAAGAGCGCACAAATGACGATCATCATACTGCCTAGCACGAATACAATCATGCAATGAAGAACGAGCGACGGTATGAGCCAAAACACTGCCACCCTTCAAAACCTCCAATCTAACAAATCGATTGGCTAACGCCGGAACATCCAAAGCCAAAGGTCGCTCCCCGACTGATAAATAAGCTAGATTGCCCATACTGGATGACTTCCGACTCAAAGCATCGGCCACCACATTGGCCTTTCCCGGATGGTAGAGGATAGTAATATCATAATCCTTCAGCAACTCTAACCATCTCCTCTGCCTCATGTTCAACTCCTTCTGTCTGAATAGATACTGCAAGCTCTTATGGTCCGTGAACACCTCACATGGAACTCCGTACAGATAGTGCCTCCAAATCTTCAAAGCGTGAACAATAGCTGCAAGCTCCAAATCATGGACTGGATAGTTCTTCTCATGAATCTTCAACTGAAGAGAAGCATAGGCTATAACCTTCCCATCCTGCATCAACACTACACCAAGCCTAACCCGCGAAGCATCACAATACACGGTATAAGAACCTGAACTTGTGGGCAATACCAACACTGATGATGCGGTCAATGCTGTCTTGAGCTTCTGAAAGCTCGCTTCACACTCCTCGGACCATCTGAACTAAACATTTTTTTGCGTCAACTTGGTCATAGGGGCTGCTATAGATGAAAACCCCTCCACGAACCGGCGATAATAGCCTGCTAGGCCTAAGAAACTCTGAATCTCTGTGGATGAGGTGGGCCTAGGCCAATCCATAACTGCTAAAACTTTCTTCGGATCTACCTGAATGCCCTCTGCCGATACACTGTGGCCCAAGAATGCCACAGAACTCAACTAGAACTCACACTTAGAAAACTTGGCATACAACTGCTGATCTCTCAGAGTCTGGAGAACAACCCGAAGATGCTGCACATGCTCCTCTCGACTACGGGATAAATCAAGATATCATCTATAAACACAATCACAAATGAGTACAAATAAGGCCCGAATACCCGATTCATCAACTCCATAAAAGCAGCGGGGGCATTAGTCAACCCATAAGACATCACCAAAAACTCATACTGCCTATAACGAGTGCGGAAGGCTGTCTTAGGGACATCAGAAGCCCTAATCATCAGCTGATGGTAACCAGATCTCAAGTCTATCTTGGAGAACACCGTAGCACCCTGAAGCTAGTCAAAGAGATCGCCAATCCTCGGCAAAGGATACTTTTTCTTGATAGTAACATTATTCAACTACCGGTAGTCAATACACATCCTCATAGATCCATCTTTCTTCTTTACGAACAACACGGGAGCACCCCAAGGAGAAACACTAGGCCTGATGAAGCCTTTATCCAACAAATCCTGTAATTGTTCCTTTAATTACTTCAACTTTGGCGGAGCCATACGATACGGGGGAATAGAAATGGGCTGAGTGCCCTCAGCTACCTCGATACCGAAGTCAATATCCCTGTCGGGTGGCATACCCGGCAGGTCAGCAGGGAATACCTCTGGAAACTCACGAACCACAGGCACAGACTCTATAGAAGGAACATTAACACTAGAATCACGAACATAGGCCAGATAGACCAAACAACCCTTCTCGACCATGCACCGAGCCTTCATATAAGAAACAACTCTACCAGAAGAATGACTAGGAGTTGCTCTCCACTCTAAACGAGGTACTCCTGGCAAGGCTAAGGTCACCGTCTTGGCATGACAATCCAAGATAGCATGATAGAGAGATAGCCAGTCCATACCCAATATAACATAAAGGTCAACCATATCAATAAGCAAAATATCAACCTGAGTCTCCAAACCACCAATAACTACTACACAAGCACAGTAGACTCGATCTACCACTATAGAATCACCCACCGGTGTAGACACATGTACATCTGTACTCAAGGAATCACGGGGCATACTCAAATAAGAGGCAAAATATGAAGACACATAGGAGAATGTAGAACCCTGATCAAATAACACCGAGGCCTCTCGGCTGCAAACTAAAACCGTACCTGACCACCACCTCGACCACCACCCCTAGCTGGTCAGGGGGTAAGGGTGCACCTGCTGCGGGTACCAAGGCACGGGAACCCTGATGCTGCAGTCCACTCGAAGCTCGGGGGCAATATCTGGAAATGTGCCTCGGGCTACCACAACTATAATAAGATCTCTGCTGCTGTGGCTGATAACTCAGGAACTGGCCCTGACGACCCTGATACCCACTCTGGTAACTCTGAAGTTGCTGTGCACTGGTAGGTGCTGGTGGTGAACTAACATGAGCTGGCGGTGCACGGGGAGATACCTGAAGTGCTGACTGAAAAGGTCGGGGTGGATGACCCCTACTGAAAGAATCCCTGCCTCCAGATGAGGCTCCACCGAATCTACCAAAATGACAGGGCCTCTTGTCAGCCCCCTGACCACCTCCCTGTGACAAAATCATCTCAATTCTCCTGGCCACATCGGCCGCATCCTGGAACAAAATATCAGTACTCGACTCCCTGGCTATCTAGAGTCGTATAGGCTGGGCCAATCCCTTAATGAACCTTCGAACTCTCTCCCGATCAGTGGGGAGTATCATCAATGCATGCCTGGCTAGAGCAATGAACCTGGTCTCATACTGAGTAACAAACATAGATCCCTGCTGGAGGCGCTCAAACTGCCTCCTAAGATCCTCTCGCTGAGTAATGGGAAGGAACTTCCCCAAGAATACCTCTGTGAACTACGCCCAAGTCAAAGGTGCAGACCCAGCTGGTCTGGCTAAGCAGTAGTCCCTCCACCAAGTCTTGGCTGCGCCAGATAGTCGGAAAGTAGCGAAGTCAACTCCATTGGAATCCACTATGCCCATGTTTCGAAGAACCTCATGACAGCTGTCCAAGTAATCAAGTGGATCCTCTGACGGTGCACCAGTAAAAGTAGTAGTGAATAACTTGGTGAATCTGTCCAGTCTCCATAGAGCATCTGCTGACATAGCTGCACCCTCGGTTGCGGGTGCCACAATACCCGGCTGAGCTACTCCAGCTGTCTGAGATGCTGGAGTCTGAAATTGAGTGGCAACCTACTCTGGGGTATGAATAACAGCAGTCTGGGTCCCTCCCCCAGCCTGAGAACTATATAGTGCAGTAGGAAGAAGACCTGCCTGTGCTACGCTCTCCATGGGTCCTACCAGATGGACAAGAGCGTCCTGAAGCACTGGGGTAGCTATGAACCCCTCTGGGACCTCCTCATCACACTCGACCTGAGGGTCCTCCACTGGGGCTGCTGCTCTAGGCTAAGCCCGGCCCCGGCCTCGGCCTCTAGCACAGCCTCATCCTCGACCTTGACCCTCGTAGGAGCTGTAGCAGGAGTGTCGGACTGCTAAGCGGAACCAAGGGAAGCACGCATTCTCGCCATCTGCGAGAGAGTAATTAGAGACTCAATTAGTATTTAGAATTCAATTGGCACGACAGAGAATGAAAGATGTGAAGTTATTCCTAACTTTGCAGCCTCTGGGGATAAGTACAGATGTCTCCGTACCGATCCCTCAGACTCTACCAAGGTTGTTCGTGAGTTGTGAGACCTAAGCAACCTAGAGCTTTGATACCAACTTGTCCCGACCGGAAATCCCACCTTCAGGCCGTGACTGCGTCTAACGTTGAACCCTCTAGACAAGCCAACGTGCACAAGTAATCTAACATTTGCAACCCAATTCAACAGTAGTAAAGGAAATACCTTTAAAAATCTTAACAGAAATAACGAAACCATATAGAATTTTATCAGGGGAAATGTAATAGAAATCCGAAAATGCAAAGTGAAATGGTAAAATACATAACGTCGCATAAGCCCAAAATCGGGGTGTCACAATTCACGAACTGTCTAAACAGAGTGCTAAATACATAGTATGAAAAGAAATACATCATTTCCTTGAAACTGGGGAAAAAGATAAGACAATAAGGAATCCAAAGGCAGGAGAGACGCCAAGGCCCACGAACGCCAGCGGGTATACCTTGAAGCTCTGGGTGTCCTGAAGGTGACTCCCTCAATGCGGTCCACTGGGTCCGGATGCGGGGTATGCACAACATTAAGAAGTCCAGTGTAGCATCAGTACAACCGACCCGATGTACTGAGTAAGTGCCGAGCCTAACCTCGGCCAAAGTAGTGACGAGGCTAGACTTGACAATAACAATAACCTGTCCTATTCTACAACAGGTAACAGGGACAAGACAAGGCAAGAAATAAGCAGACAAGTAAGGGATACGGGAGCAGTAAAGGGGAACAAGTAAAATGAAACAGTTAAATTGACAGATAGAAGTAAACAAGGGAGGCAATTTAACACAATAGCTAACGAAACAAGTATAAGTACCAGAAATGTAAATAATGGCACAGCATCACCCTTCGTGATTTTACTCTCTTCCTCACAATGTGATGTATAATGTGAAATAGTATAAATCATGGCATGGCATCACCCTTCGTGCTTTTACTCTCTTCCTCACAATGAAATGTACAATGTAAGGCAATATAAATCATGGCACGACATTAACCTTCGTGCTTATAATCGATGTAAATCATGGAACGTCATTAACCTTCGTGCTTATAATCAATGTGAATCATGGCACGGCATCACCCTTCGTGCTTTACACTCTACCTCACTATGCAATGTAATCAAATATCATGGCACAACATCACCCTTCGTGCTTTACACTCTTCCTCACCAAACAATGACAAATATAATGGCAAGGAGTACAACATAGTGGAAATACATTTCAATATCACCCGGCATGGGGAAAACATCAATCAATTTCACAGCAAGTGCCCGACAAGGGTCTCAGCTATAACCAATCATTTCAAATATATCCTTAACAGTTGGGTTTTCAATTGAACCGATATATCATAAGTTCATCAACCAAGATTTCCAACAACGGCTTCCAAGTAGAGACAAGTTCATAATATAACGAACATGGAAGTAATAACAAGATTTTTATCAAAATAGACTCACGGGCATGCTGGACACACAATGCATAGGTACTCGTCACCTTAGCTATGCATTGAACATGATGCGTACTTAGCACATAGCATACAATACCTATTCCCTCACCAAATTTAGGCAAGACACTTACCTCGGGTCCAAAATATAGCAATCAACCTTCTAACACCGCCTTTCCTTTTGAATTCAACTCAGGAACAACAATATCTAGGCATAATTAACTTAAGTACATCAATAAAGACTCAATAAATCCAACCCATAGTCTAATTATCCATCTCCAAGCATTACTCCACAAATACCAAAATTCGACCCTGGGCCCACTTGGTCCAAACACGAGGATCGGACCAAAACCCGATCACCCATACCCCCACGAGTTAGAATATATAATTTGTTTTGAAATCCGACCCCAAATTGGGGTTGAATTACCCAAAATTCCCAAAAACCTAACTCTACCCAAAACCCCTAATTTCTACTTTGATTTTAGGATTTTAGGCCTAGATTCTAGTGATTATGGAAGAAAAGTGGAAGAAATTAGTGTTAGAATCACTTACCCAAATGGTTATGGAGGAGAACTAGCTTAGGAATCGCCTATGGGGTCTTGGAGAAGGAAACGTTGGCGAAATATGAAAAATCCCGTGTAAGTATTCTGTTTTTGAGTAATGAAATAACTGGGCGAAAATTGTTCTCTGCGATCACGGAAGAAGGGCTGCGATCGCAGAGCTATACGATTTCCTACTATGCGACCGCAGAAGGTGATGTGCCGGAGAATTTCGGCATATTTTATACCATATTGCTTAGATTAAGGCTCGTTTCAA
>ML275663.1:0-12367 GCA_005239495.1 Nicotiana undulata
TCTATGTAGCCGCCCGTTGAGACTGTGACACTAGTCCTGGCACACACTTGTTGTAGTTATGTTTGAAATCGGGGTTGTACATATTTGGCCTAGCTGTGGTTCAGCTTGTATCTACGGCCTTACCTCATATCGCTGCTACATTACGCATTTTATTTGTTATAAAATGTAAATAAGTGGAATAAATGAGTTCTGGGGTAGTAACTCCTAGGGATTTATATGTTGGCTTGCCTAACCTCGCCGTTAGGTGCCATCACGACCTGAACCAGGTTTTGGGTCGTGACAGTACAAGTCCATACTGAACCATTATACAGTTGTACCAATAGCATTTCTTTGTCATAATTAGACATGTACTATGTTTGGATTCTGCCCTCCTATATAAAGGGGACCCCTGTCATTTTGTAACATACATGAATATTCACTACAATTAAACATTATTTGCTTTTCTTTCCTAAACATGCTCAACAATTACTCTACAGATTTGTTGCTCTTTATTTATTGTATTCATTTATTGTTCATTATCAACTACCAAAGACTACCCTCGAGGCCCGATACTACTGAGCTCGAGGTCCCCAGTCTTGTGACCATACTCGTTTTCTTATCATTTCTCTCTTGCTTACACTTAACATTTCTCACCTTATCACTAGTATTAAAATAAATCACATACTTTTAGAACCAGAAACTAAATATAATTGTTAATTACAATTTCAAGGTAAACAACCATAGGAAAAAAATTCAAATAATAAAGCTAAGAACTCGAATAAATTATGAAAAGTCAACCCCGGGCTTCACTGCCTAACCCGATAAAACTCATAAATTCTAAACACCCATTAAGATATGAGTCCATGTATATGTGTTTTTCATCCAATTCCAACCTCAAATCGGCCCTCAAATCGTCAAATCTATTTCTCAAAAAGCATAGTCCAAAAACTCCCAAATTCTGCTTTTAATTCATATAAATTAGGCGTAACATTCTATAGGTAATCAATACCTTACACCAAAATCAAGTAAGGATTACTTTCCCTTTAAATTGTTAGAAACGATCTCCAAAAATCGCCCTAGCCGAGCTCCACAACTCCAAATGAAGAAAAATGACAAAACCCTCAATATTAATATTCTGCCCAGCTAAATTGCATATGCGGTCCACTACTTAGCCTCTGCGATGCCACATCTACGAAAAATCCATCGCAGATGCAGAAACAACTTAGTCCCTTGGCCAATCGCTTTTGCGGACATCAAGCCGCATTTGCGGCGCCTCTTCTATGGAAGCACCTTTGCACCTACGATTGCGCAATTGCACTTCACAGTCTGCACCTGCGCACCAAGCCCTTCCAGTTCATCTTTGCATTTGCGATCACCCTGGCCGCTTCTGCGGTATCACACATCTAGCCTTTCCTTCGCAGGTGCAAAAGCACAAGAAATCATATGCCTTCAGCAATGTAACTAAGTCCAAGAATGATCCGAAAACAATCTGAAACGCACCTGAGCCTCTCAAGACCCCGTCTAACACACAAACCAATCTTAGACTAAAATACAGACCTACTCGAGGCCCCAAATCACAACAAACATCATCAAAATCATGAATCACACCTCAATTCAAGCATAAGGAAACTAATGAACTTCCAACTTCTAATTCTCGTGTCGAACCATGTCAAATCAACTCGGAATTACCTCAAATTTTGCACGCATGTCCCAAATGACACAATGGACCAATCCTGATTTCTAGAACAAAAATTCGAGCCCGATATAAACAAAGTCAACTCCTGGTCGAACCTATCAACCTTCCAAACCTTCAACTTTCTTACTTTTGCAAATTATAACCAAATCAACCTAGGGACCTCCGAATCCAAATTCGTACGTACGCCTAAATCTGACATCCCCATACAAACCTACTAGAACCATCAAAACACTATTCTGAAAAAGTCTATGCAAAAATCAAACCCCGGTCAAATCTTACAACTTAAGCATCCAACCTTGGGACTAAGTGTTCCAATACACTCCAAAGTTTTTCGGAAACAAAACCAATCACTCCGCCAAGTCTCGTAATCACAATACCACATATGTAAAGCATCAAATAGGGAAAACGAGGATAAAATATTCAAAACGACCGGCCGAGTCATTACGAGGTAGGATATCCAATGTTAAAACTCCATGCCAATTAATATTAGGTCAAGTCTTAACTTACAGTTCCAAGCAACGTGAAATTTTGTTTTTTTTTAAATTAATAATCTTAAGGGATTAAAATTTAGTTAATATTAAAGAATATTATAGAAGATCAACATATAATTTGATATTTGTATTGTTATAGTAGACAGATAAGTAGATAGGTAGATATAAAAATATATAAAAATAAGTTATAAATGCATTACATTGTCGATTAGAGCCGACATATGGATGGATTATATTCCGGAACGCATTCTAATTATTAAGAGTTTGATCGAGAAATGAGATGCCAAATCGTGTTCGAGTAATATTATGCAGAGGTCTTCAAAGAAATGATTAAGACTAAAGTTTCCTTAAAAAACAGAGAGAGAGAAAGAAATAAAGGTTAAATAATGAAAAGAGGCATTGAAGTAGGGTTGGTCATATATCGGGTTTAACTAATAACCCGAACAGATAAAATGCTATTGGGTTATCGATATCGGATTACTGGGTAAATAGTTGTCACGACCCAAAATCCAACTAGTCATGATGGAACCTTACCCAACCACCTAGGTAAGCTAATTACCAACTATCCAATTCCAATGAAACTTAATAGGACAATTAAGTGAAAGAAAATATCTAAATCCTATACATTTCTCAAGGACTAGTAGTACAAATCATGAGCTTCTAAGATTAGAATATAAAAAGCTGGTATGAAAGAAATACAACATATGTTCGAAATGTACATAGATAGATTGTTATGAATCTAAGGCTATCATGAACAAGAGACAACTACGACCGGAATTCAAGTACATCTCAAAATCCAACTCTTGTCGATCTCAGCAACGTCGGCAGCCAACATCTGCACGCAAGGTGCTAACAACGTGACAAGACATGTAAGGCTTGTGATAATTAAACTTGCAACCACAACATCTTGGACACGTAGCAGATATGCAGAAAGTCATAGATGAAATCAACAATTAAGAGGTAACAAGACAATGAGGACGTCAATAACTTCAACTAAGTCATACAAGGGCCAAATAACGAGTAATAGGTATAATAAGTGCTAACAACGTCATATATAGCATGTATGGGTAGCATAACAACGAGATACCACATGTTATGAGAATTTAATCAAAGCCATTGTAAGTGACTAGAAAATCTAAGCCGGTTAATACCACATATAGACCGTGTACCCACTCGTCACCTTGCGTACATGACTTTCACATAACAAGATAACACAATTAACTTAATTCCAAAGGGGTGGTTTCCTCCACACAAAGTTAAACAAGGCATTTACCTCATTTTGGCCAACTCAATATTCAATTTAGCTTTTCCTTTACCGATTCACCACCGCTCGTCTCAATCTAGCCAAAGACGACTTAAATACATCAAACAATTCAAGAGAAAACAATATTAATTAAAAATTTATGATCCTTATACAATATGAAAAAAGTTAGCAAAAGTCAATCCCCCGGGCTTACACCCCGGAACCTGATACAATTTATAAAACATGAACCAAATTCGATATGAGTTCAACAATACAAAAATTATCAAATTACGATACCAATTCGTACTTCAAATCATCATTTTACATTTTCAAAGATTTTTTAATTTTAACCAAATTTTCCTTTAGATTCTCATGAATTTAATGTTAAATCTAAGGTATAATGACAAATATAATTGAAAATTGATAGAAGGTACTTACCCAATAATTGTATTGAAATTCCTCTCTCAAAATCGTCCACTCTCGGACCTAGGGTTCAAAATATGAAAAATGAAACTAAAACTCAGAAGCTATTAGCAAGATGCAGATGTCACATTTGTGACATGGGGCTCGCAAATGCGAACAAAACATCACAAAAGCGACCCCTGACAGACTAGGCCTTCATCGCAAATGCAAACTCTACAGGCTTCGCAAAAGCGATTATTTCTTCGCAAATGCGACCCCTTCCCCGGCAGCCCAAGTTCGCAAATTCAAGGCTTCTTCGCAAATGCGAAAGCCGCATTTGCGACCAAAACATCATAAATGCAATGAAACCAGAAGCACCTCACAAATATTTAACAAAAAACTTCCAAGCTAATCTGAAACTCACTCGAGCCCACGAGGCTCCAAACAAACAACCACACAAGTCTAAGAACATAACACGAACTCGCTCGTTCGATCAAAACACCGAAATAACCTCTACAATCAAGAATCGGACTCCAAAACACATGAAAATCACAATGAATTTCATAAACTTCTAGAATCGCAAGTAAGCGTACGAACCATATCAAATGAATTCCAAATAACATTAAATTTTACAAGCAAGTTCCAAATGGCGAACGAATCCATTCCAAGTTCTGTAACCAAAAAACTAACCCAATAGCATTAAAGTCAAACTATGGTAAAACTTAGAAAAATTCTAAGCCTTTAAATTGCTAACTTTCTCCAAATGACGCCGAAACCTTTTTAAAACATCCAAATGAAATTCTGGGTATATGCCCAAGTCCAGTTTCTCCATGCAGACCTACCGGAACCGTCAAAACTTTGATCCGAGGTCAAATACTAAAAAGTCAAATCTTGGTCAATGCTTTCAACTTCGAGCTTCTCAAATGAGAGTCACTCCTAAACATCCTTTCCAAACTTCTCAAAAACCCGATCCGATGATGCACGCAAGTCATAAAACACTGTGCGAAACTACTCGTGACCTCAAACTGCCGAACCGGATGCAATTGCTCAAAACGACCAGTTAGGTCATTACATCCTCCCCCACTTTAACATACGTTCATCCTCAAACGTGCCAAGAGTCGTTCCAAGACTATCAAATCACTGCATGAGCTCGCCATACATACACTCGGGATGATTCCCCATCACCCAAACCTATGTAGGCATGCTAACGCAACTAAACTGAAGATTTCACTTCATCCTTAGTCCATAACCGTAGGACAGAACCCAACCAATAACATCTTAAACTCATCATAGGACCTGAATCTCGCATCATCACACTATATAAACCTGATCAAGCTGAATCGATCCACACTTCTACCCAGGGTACAATCACATGATGTTCTACATAACTTAAATGCTCATAGCAATATCTTCTAACCACCATAGATGCCCAAATAACAATCTGGATGCCGACAATACACTTCACATTGAATGGAACCTTGTTTCTGACCTCCACAACGTTGTCCGAAATGCAAGACAGATGCAGAAACTCACAAACACCCATTAACTCAATTGGCCAAGCCGATTTCTCGTCCGTCAGGGGCCATTGCCCAATCTTACCAGAAATGGCTTCATACTTCCAAACACTTCTCGCCCCCAATATGATAGTGTGAATATTATGTCTAAGAACATCATCTCAAGCAATAAGCAGCCTAACTAACAATTCATCACGGAACGACACGGATTCTCATATAACACAGTTCCTACACCAAACGGGCAATAACTTAGGAATGCAGCTAGATAGAAGGAAAGCAAGGTATGATGATTATCTAACAAGTGCAACAGATATAATGACAAAGTACATTTTCATCAACTTATCCCATAGAGGGGTAATGGAACACAAAACAAACATAAGGAAGAGTATCTCACATGATATCCCATGCGACGTGCAGCCCGAACCCAAATATATCAATCCACATAAGGATACCCATTAAGCCAAAGTGTTCGGGTCCACTTATCACATGAATGTTGATAACAAGCACAATAGAGTGCACAAGTATAATAGTGGGAAAATGAATAGAAATAATAAAACATGGAGGAAAATAAGCACAACTAAGGTGCAATGATAACCTAAACACCACGAGGGAAATCTTGCCTGCATCACCATAAGGCCTGACGGAGTTACAACATGAGTGGAGAATAATCATATACCTCACAACCCATCATCGCATAAGAGAGACACATAACATAGGCTTGGCATAATTAATATCCATTCTGCCCAATAACATAACTGCGATAACAATCTCACCAGAGAACCCAAACCTGATTTGATATAAAATACACATTCCCATTGGGATTTCAAATAGCCCCCATACCAAACCAAATCCTGATAATGCCCAGACATGTCAATATCCTTCCGAAAGTCCATAGCAACCTATCGATAATTTATGCCATCACTTATCCCATTCTCAAAATTTCTTCACAATCCGCACACAAGAAATAGTCTACATATGAGGACACCCAGCCCCAAAACCTAAGTACCAAAACTTCCATACCCAATCTCAACTACGCTATTGAATGGCTGATACATCACTCACACTCCATCATCTTGCTGAATCACCCATATATATTTTATGGCCGCATAACAAAACCTGAACCTAAAAAAGCCTCAAAACCTCGTAATCACCATACCACTAGCCAAGCACCTACAACCCATAATACAAGGTGCCTTCCTGAAATGCACGCTCTTCACATATGATATCCAATAATTCCAGATTTTTATTAACTTCTAATATCTATCTAGGATAAGACCGTAAATTGTAACATATTCTTTATACCCATAGTAGACAACCGACTCAAGCCGTAACCGAAATGATCTCAAACTCTCCTAGACCCGCCCGTACTCAACTAATCCATCAGGACCGCATCTTCCTTACTCAACTGAGTCACACAAACCGTCCAACCCACGAGTACTGATATAAATGCCAGTAGAGAATTTCAAACCTAAAAGGACCAAATACTTCCATTGCTATGCTAACCAAACACCAACAGAGTTGCATACTCCTCGTAGTTCCTCTAGGTAACACTTTTTCCTATCGATACACAATGACCACAACAAAAACTCAATGTAGAAAATCCTAGCACAAACAACGTAGCCCTGATGCTCATAAACCACCTTATTTCGTTTGAAGCACCCTATAATTCCCCGACTGAGATGCCCATGCTGAATAGACCTTCTATGAATTTGAAGTTGCTTCCCTGCCCCCCATCTCCACGTTGATACTAAAATGCATATCCATTAACGATGCAGAAACACCTTAAGACCAAACATCATCCCATGTTGGATGTCAGACCTTAATCATATATAATTTTTGGGGAACCTTCCAATACCATATATATATACACATCTAAGGCCAAAACTGATGTAACACCTGGCTCTGCAATCTGAATGCTGCTAGTGGACTCCCTCACTTGGTGCGAAGCCATAGAAAACAACATTTGATGATCCGCAAAACTAACCTTCACAACTCGTAAAACACCAACCACAGGGTACTCCAAGTCATCTACTAAGTGCACATCCATTTTCGTGACAGACAAACTCGCTTCCTTCAATGCCTTGAACGATAATGTGTACCTTCCACAGAGTAGAAATCTCATACGAACCACGTAGTCACCAATACCACAAACTAACCTCAAATCAACATCCACCTCGTGACTCCACCACGATCGTGATGACTAGTCCACCAATTAAACCTTCCCAAGCTCGTACTTATCAACTGTCACGACCCAGAATCCAACCAAGGTCATGATAGCGCCTATCAGGTTACAAGGCTAGCCTACTTCCCAAAATATTACTACTAAATCGATTATAAAAATTTAATAAAGCATTTCCAATATTTGAAATTTCCATAAACTAAACCAACTCTAAATATAAATAATATAAAAATATTGAAACGAGCCCCGAACATCAGGGTGTCACTAAGTCATGAGCATCTAACTCTATGAACAAAGATATATAACTGTCTAACTGTCAATACAGTCCAAAAGAATAAGTGATAAAAGGAGTAACAAGGTCCCGTGGACGCTAGCAGCTACCTTGCATCTCCAAAGATAGTTGGCTTGAACTCAACGATCGTCGCGCTCTAACTCACCTGGATCTGCACATAGAGTGCATGGTGTAGTATGAGTACAACCAAATCAGTAGTAATAGAAATAACTAAGTAACTGAGTAGTAGTGACAATCTAAGAAAAACAATCAAATTATTTATTTCCACAATTTAACATAAATAGGAATAAACAGGTAAATTCCATAAATCAACAAATGCTACAAAGAAATTAACAGGTAAATGCAGCAATATCAAAAGTAAATTAAACCTCACAGCAACGTCACTCCATCACTTAGCACTCGTCACTCGGCACTTGCACTCGCACTCAGCACTCAATACACACCCTCAATAGGTACATGCTCTCACTGGAGGTGTATAGACTCCGGAGGGGCTCCTACAGCCCAAGCGCTATGCACGGACAACTCATGTGCTGCACGGATAACTTACGTGCCATATTATCAATATTTGGATCCGCATGGACAACACACGTGTTGTACGGACAACTCATGTGCATCACGGACAACTCATGTGCCATAATATCAATATCTGGATCCGCACGAACAACTCACGTGGTGCACGAACAACTCACGCGCTATCATATCATATGTGGACCGGCACGGACAACGCACATGCTATGATCAAATACCTCACAAAAGAACCTCGGCCTCACTCACTCATGTACCTCTCTAGCCTCACAATTCTCAAGAAATAAGGGGATACAACTCACATCAAGTATCACATCATATCAGCGAATAATAATACATACTGAGGTAAACATGTATAATAATTTCTATCACTGAGTGCAAATAATGTGAGCATGAATAAAGCATAAGCATGATCACTAGCATAAAGGCAGACAAGTTCAACAACAAGTAAATACATAAACACAGATAATGCCTATTAGGCCTCTCAGCCTCACGGGACGGACCAAGCCTCAATTTCTCGCGGTATACACCCACACTCCCCTCACCTAGCGTGGGTATCACCTCTAAACTGTCACATGATATCAAATTCTCCGGGTTTATACCCTAAAAGCCAGAGTTAAAACTGTTACTTACCGTAACAACGTAAATTCCTACTCCAGGATGCCCTCGTCTATGGAATCAGCCTCCAAAAGCTCCGAATCTAACCATAATCAGAATAATACTAGCAACATAGGCTAAAGAATCGAATTCACCAATAAAAACTACATAAATAGGCCAAAAATCTAAAATCGACAAAAACCCGTCCCCCGGGCCCACGTCTGGAAACCAGTAAAAAATGGGTGAATTAGAAACCTCGTCCTCTCCCGAGTCAAATGATATAAAAGTTTTCGGAATCGGACTCCGTTTGGTCCCTCAAATCCTCACATAAAACTCTCCAAAACTCAAGCCCTAACTCCCTCAATTTTACCGTAAACTCCTACAATTTTCATGGCTAATCAATGGAAAAACATCATAAACACATATAAATAACCCAAGCGACTTACCTCACTGTGGTTCTCCTTTGATAAACATTGTCCTAAGCTCAAAACCAGTTCAACAATGGTGGAAAAAGGGCAAATATTTGAGAAGTGTTACTTTTATAGGTTCTGCCTAAGGGTTCCGCACCTGCGGACCCTTTCTCTCACCTGCGGACTCGCATCTGCTGTCCAAGGTGCGCATCTGTGAAATAAATTAACCAACCAGGCTTCGCACCTGCGGGTTCGCAGGTGCGACCTCACTTCTGCACCTGCGCTCAATGCCCAATCCTCCATTTCCGCATCTGCGATAGGCCCTCCGCATCTGCGACCCTCGCACCTGCGGCTCCCCATCCGAAGGTGCGGCCAAACCAGAAGAATTACACCAGCATAATTCAGCAGTTCAAACTTCACAAATTCGATTCGTTAACCATCCGAAACACACCTGAGTCCCTTGAGACCTCAACCTATAATTCAAACAAGTCATATATCACTACCCAAACTCAGTCGAACCTTCAGAACAACCAAAACAACACCAAAACACCAAATCAACCTTGGATTCAAGCCTAAGAACTTCTAAACTTCCAAAATTTGCCAACAACACCGAAACCTATCAAACCACATCTGAATGACCTCAAATGGTTTACATACGTCACAAATGACACTATGAACCTACTCCAACTTCCGGATATCCATTCCGACCCCGATACCTAATTTCCAACATTCGCCAACTCAAGCCTAATTCTACAACGGATCTACAAATTACATTTCAGACACACTCCTAAGTCTAAAATCACCAACGAAGCTAATCGAATCATAAAAATCCAAGTTCCAATTCGTTTACTCATAGGTCTTCTTCCGATTGAGTTTTCTAACTTAGCTTTCGAACTAAGAGACTAAGTGTCTCATTTTACTCCAAAACTACTCCGAACCCAAACCTACCAACTCGATACAACTCAACACAGCTGAACAACACATAAAGAAGCAGAAATGGGGGAAGCGGGGCTATAACTCTCGGAAAGACCAACCGGGTCGTTACATCAACCAGATGCCGGGACCTGCTACACCTCTATGTGAACAACTGAAAAGTCTCCCAATACCTCTGCATCCTCAGACTGGACGACACGTTGAGATAATGTTTGAGCATCCTTGTATCCTACCTATCGCATCACAAACCGCTGGCGCATAACTGATACCGAGAACGCATTACCATACATGAGGGAATGCAAATGAACGTAAGGTATATGCTTCGAGCTGAATCAATGTCGCACGACAAGGAATGAAAGAAGTAGAATGTCCTAATAGATTTTGTAGCCTCTCGAAGATAAGTACAGACGTTTCCGTACCGATACGAAAGACACTACTAAACCTTCTTATGACTCGTAGCACCTATGAACCTAGAGCATTGATACCAACTTGTCACGACCAAAAAACCTTGCGAAGGAGTCGTGATGGCACCTAGTCTCTAAAACAAGGTATGCCGAATACATACCGAAATGATAACATATTCTACTAAACAACAGTTTAACATGAACTAGAAACTTCTAAATAAACAAATAGTCTAAACACGGTACAATAACCCAAAACTGGTAGTACAATTCATAAGCCTTTCTATGAGTACATTTAAATAATGAATACATCATTGTTCCGGAATAGATGGAAACAATGGAAATAAATATAATAGAGGGTGACTTCGGAGCGTGCGAATGCCCAACATGTGTAACTTGAAGTCTCCGCACATCAAGCATACGTCTTAAAACTGAATCGATTCCAAGTACATGCATCTGCACAAAAATGTGCAGAAGCGTAGGATGAGTACACCACGGTGGTACCCGGTAAGTATCAAGTCTGACCTCGATAGAGTAGTGACGAGGCAAGGTCAAGACACTCACTGAACATCTAAACTTTCTCAGAATATGACATAAAGCTAACAATGAAGGAATATCAAAGAAATGCCAATAGCAGACAGAAACCAGATACAAACAGTAGTAACGATAAGGGAAAAAATTAATGGCAACGAGAAATAATCATGTAATTAAACAACAATATAGTCGGGGTATGGATGAACTATAAATGTACTCGAGTAGGGAAAATGATGTCAACTCAACCAATAAAGTCATTTCTAATTCACATTTCAACAATCCAATGTCACGACCCAAATCCTAATGCAGGTCGCGACTGCGCCCAACAGCGGGGTCAGGCAAGCCGATATAACCTTCACTAAGTGATACCCTTCCCATTCGACCGAACAAGTCAATAATTACCAGTTTAAAACAACTAACATGATACTAGCCTTTAGTGAAGGTAAAATCATAGTAAATACAAGGCCGAAATAAAACATATACATAGTTATATAACCCAAAACCCAAAATATATACCGGTGTGTGCCAGGAACTAGTGTCACGAGTGTCACGGGCAACTACTGAATATACACTGACTGCAATATATACAGGGTCTCAGTCTGAATGAAATAGACAGAGAGTATAACAAAAGAAACTCCAGGGTGCTGCTAGGAAGTCGCCAGGAACGCAGCTCGCCGTGAAGTTGACCACGCTATCAATATCTAGCACTGGCCTGAAAATCAGATGGACCAGCCTCCGGACCTGTACAGTCAAGTACAGAAAAGGAAAGAAAGTGCAGCATGAGTACATATATATAAATATGTACCCAGTGAGTATCCCGTCTAAACTCGAAGAAGTAGTGATGAGAGGTCGACTAGATACTCACTAAGGTCCAGCAACACAATATAGAATGAGATAAGGCTAAAGCAATAGGCATGCGAAACAGTAAGCAGCAAGTATATGAACACATAATGTAACACAAGTAAGAGCACCAAGTACCAATTCCTCTTATTCAACAATACCTTGCCAATACTGTCATATGTGAACCAGACTCAAGTGTACATATACCGACACGGACAAGACAACCGGCCAAATTCATAAGGTAGGTCAAAAGGACTGAGGTCATAAGCTCCCCACGATCGCGAATCATACCTGCGACTTGTGTGCTGACTCGATAGTAATAAGCTCCCCA
>ML275663.1:12382-63112 GCA_005239495.1 Nicotiana undulata
GCATCATGCCTGCGACTCGTGTGCTGACTCGATAGTAATATGCTCCCAATGATCGCGCATCATGCCTGCGACTCGTGTGCTGACTCGATAGTAATAATATTCACATATAGGTACCTACGGGTACCGACTCGACCGTGAACTCAACAGGATTGTGTCAATATCATATCACTGATAGCCAATTAGGATTTACATCATCATATTTTTACCTCTCCCATGTCATTTCAACAATAAACACAATTTATAATACATACAATGGTTCAAATAAGGCACGAAATGGCATGCTCGTGGGTCCTACGGCTACCCGACATAGCAATATCGTCTCCACGTACGGACTCTCATCACTTGGTACGTACGCGGCCCCCTCAACATGTACACATAGCAAACAAGGAACCTACAGGGACATTCCCCCCTTACAATTTTGGAAAGGAGACTCACCTCGTGACGATATCACCCCTCGGATCAAGTATGCGCCCGAATCTCCGAAATCCACCCCCGACGGCTCGCAACTATCCAATCATGGTATAATTGAATTAATTTAGGTTCCAAGAATAAGAATTAACAAGAAATCCTAAATTAAAGCATTCTTGACCATTTTCGGAATTTCGACCCGGGGCCCACACGTTGGGATTTCGAAAATTCTTGAAGGAATCACCTACCCGAAGTCTAAGGATCGAAGTTATGTGATTTATACAAGGATTCATAGCCTCGAACGAATAATTCACAACTTTATTCAAAGCCCTAGAATTTCTATCGAAATTTTATGATTTTTGATTTTTAGGAATAAGGCCCGTTGAATTCTATGCCTAATAGTGAAAAATGGAAGAGAATTACTTACCTCTATAGTGGGTGGTCGTGGGAGGTGTTGCTAAAACTTGGATGCTCTCTAATGGAGGTTGATGGTGGGTAAAAATGAAGAAAACCCGTATTTTGGACATTTAAAGGGGTTGGCAACAGTGATTTCCGCACCTGCGACCTTGGGACCGCAGGTGCGGTCTCGCACCCGCGAGAATATCATCGCCCCTGCGGAAAAGGGCCTGGGACCCTGGGCATCGCACCTGCGGAGAATAAGTCCGTACCAACGGTCCCGCTCATGCGGATGAAGGGCCGCGCATGCGATGGGGTTCGCACCTGCGAAGGTTTGACAGTAGGTTTGGACTCGCACCTGCGACTGAGAGACCGCAGGTGCGGTCACACCAGAAGTAGCTGCACCAGCAATGGTTTTTGCTAGTTTTTGGCCTCGTGCGGGGTCCGAGAGGCACCTTGGCCCACCCGAGCCCCCGTCAAAACATACCAACAGGTCCCAAATCATTATACGGACTAGCTCGAGCCTACGGAACACTCATAACATCGCTAAAACTCAAAATCACCCTCCAAAACCCCTGAAATCATAACTTAATAACTTTGAAATTTCTAGAATTCATTTCATTGCGCCGAACGAGTCTATACTACTCGGAATGACCTCGAATTTTTCATACAAGTCATAAGTGACTATACGGAACTATTCACGGTCCCGGAATTTCGTTCAGACCTCGATTGCATAAAGTCCCATTTCAAGCCAAATTCCAAACTTAAGGAAATCCTGATTTCCATTTCGAGCGCCGAAATGCTCCCGGGTCATTAGAAAACCGAGTCGAACATACGCCCAAGTCCAAAATCATCATACGGAGCTACTGGAGCTGTCAGAACTCGATTCCGAGGTCATTTGCTCAAAATGTTGACCGAAGTCAAACATGGCCAATTGACCAACCTTAAGGAACCAAATGTTCCTAAACCACTTAAATCATTTCCAAATCCCGAACCACCCGCTCCCGCAAGTCATAAAGCACGAGTAGCCGCTATGGAAGGTTTCATTTAAGGGAACGGGGTCGTAATATGCAAAACGACCGGCTGGGTCGTCACATTCTCCCCCTCTTAAACAATCGTCGTCCTCGAACGGGTCTAGAATTGTACCTGAAGTGCTGAAAAGCTGCAGATATCTGCTCTGCATGTCCTTCTCGGACTCCCAAGTCGCCTCATCGGCTGGTTGGCCCCTTCACTTATCCTTAACCGCAGAAACTATTTTGGACCTCAATTGGCGGTCATGTCTATCAATAATGGCCACTGGCTCCTCCTTGTAACTCAACTGCTCGTCCAACTGAATAGTGTTATAATCAATCACGTGAGAGAAGTCGGCGTGATACCTCTGAAGCATGGATACGTGGAAAACTGGATGAAAACCTGATAAGGCTAGAGGTAAAGTAAGATCATAAGCAACCTCTCTGACCCGCTTCAACACCTCGAAAGGACCAATAAACCCGAGGCTTAGCTTGCCTTTCTTCCTGAATCTCATGACACCTTTCATCGGCGAAACCTTCAGCAGGACCTTGTCTCCCTCCATGAATGCTATATCACGCGCCCGCTGATCCCCGTAGCTCTTCTACCTAGATTGAGTTGTGCGAAGCCTTTCCTGAATCACCTTCACTCTCTCCAAGGCATCTCTCACCATATCTGTGTTATATAACTTGGCCTCGGCAGGCTCAAACCACCCAATGGGAGAACGACATCACCGACCATAAAGAGCCTCAAATGGAGCCATCTCTATGTTGTACTGATAGCTATTATTGTACCCAAACTCCGCCAAAGGCAAGAATTGGTCCCACTGACCTCCAAAATCAATCACACAGGCCCTGAGCATATCCTCTAATATCTGAACCGTACGCTCTGACTAGCCATCAGTCTGAGGATGAAATGCTGAACTGAGGTCTATCTGAGTGCCCATCTCACTGTGCAAAGCTCTCCAGAAGTGCGAGGTGAACTGAGGACCTCGATCTGAGATGATAGACACCGGCACACCATGCAGTCGGACAATCTCTCTCATGAAAATCTGAGCCAACCTCTCTGAAGTATAAGTAGTAGCCACATGAATGAAATGCGCTGATTTGGTCAGTCTATCCACAATGACCCAAACCTCGTCAACCTTCCGCAATGTCCGAGGCAACCCAACCACGAAGTCCATGGTGATGCGCTCCCATTTCCACTCAGGAATGGGAATTTGCTGGAATAAGCCTCCTGGCCTCTAGTGCTTGTCCTTAACCTACTGACAGTTAAGACACCTGGCTACATACTACAAAATATCCTTCTTCATCCGTCTCCACCAGTAATGCTGCCTCATATCATGGTACATCTTCGTCGCCCCTGGATGAATAGAATACGTCGAACTATGCGCCTCTGCTAGAATCCTCTCCCTCAGGCCATCAATATCTGGAACACACAACCAGCCCTGAAGTCTCAGAACCCCATCCTCGCCTAAGGTAACATCCTTGGCCCTACCCTGGACCACGGTATCTCGAAGATGTGTCAAACACGAGTCATCAAACTGTCGATCCTTGATCTCTCCCAATAACGAAGACTGAGAAACCACATGAGCTAGAACTCGACGAGGCTCAGAAACATCCAATCTCACTAGGCGATTGTCCAAGGACTGAATGTCCAAGTCTAGAGGTCTCTCCTCCGTTGCAATGTAAGCTAAACTGCCCATACTCGCTACTCTCCTGCTCAAAGCATTTGCCACTACATTCGCCTTGCCTGGGTGGTACAAAATAGTAAGATCATAGTCTTTTGACAACTCAAGCCATCTTCGCTGCTCAAATTAAGGTCCTTCTGCTAAAATAAATGTTGCAAACTGCGATGGTCAGTGTAGACCTCACAAGACACGCCATATAAGTAGTGCCGCCATACCTTTAACACATGAACAATCGCCGCCAACTCCAAGTAATGTACAGGATAATTCTTCTCATGAACCTTCAGCTGTCGTGATGCATAAGCAATAACCCTGCCATCCTGCATTAGCACACACCCCAATCCGACACGTGAAGCATCACAATATACAGTATACATCCCTGACTCAGAAGGTAATGATAGAACTAGCGCTGAAGTCAATGTTGTCTTGAGCTTCTGAAAGCTCGCCTCACAATCGTCTGACCATCAAAATGAGGCATTCTTCTGAGTCAATCTGGTCAATGGGGATGCAATAGAAGAAAACCCCTCCTCGAACCGACGGTAATAGCCTGCTAAACCCTGAAAGCTCCTTATCTCTGAAGCTGAGGTAGGACGCGGCCAACTCTGAACTGCCTCTATCTTCCGAGGATCAACCTTGATACCCTCTCCTGAAACCACATGCCCCAGGAATGCCACGAACTCCATCCAAAACTCGCACTTGGAGAACTTAGCATATAGCTTCTGCTCTCGCAAGGTCTGAAGCAAAACTCTCAAATGCTGCTTGTGCTCAACCAAGCTCCGCTAGTAGATCAATATATCATCAATGAAAACAATAATGAAAGAGTCGATATACGGCCTGAATACCCTATTCATCAAGTCCATAAATGTTGTTGGGGCATTAGTCAAGCCAAAGGACATCACTAGAACACACGAGCACCCTGTAGCTGATCAAACAAATCATCAATGCGCGGCAAAGGGTACTTATTCTTGATGGTCACTTTATTCAACTGGCGGTAATCAATGCACATCTGCATGGACCCATCCTTCTTCTTCACAAATAAAACTGGAGCACCCCACGGCAACATACTTGACCTGATGAATCCCTTGGCCAATACTCCTTAAGCTGCTCCTTCAACTCTTTTAGCTCCTTAGGAGCCATACGATAAGGAGGAATGGAAATAGGCTGAGTATCTGGAGCCAAATCAATACAAAAGTCAATATCTCGATCTGGAGGCATGCCTGGAAGATCTGCACGAAATACATCTGGAAACTCCCAAATAACCGGTACTGAATCAATGGTAGGAGACTCGGCGGTGGTGTCCCGCACATAAGCAAGGTAAGACAAACACCCTTTCTCGACCATGTGCCGAGCCTTCATAAAAGAAATGACCCTACTGGATGCACTAACTGAAGAACCCCTCCACTCCAATCTCGGTGACTCAGGCAAGGCTAACGTAACTGTGTTGGCATGGTAATCCAACACAGCATGATAAGGAGATAGCCAATACATGCCCAAAATAACCTCAAAATAAACCATATCAAGCAATAACAGGTCGGCTCTGGTCTCAAGCCCACAAAAAGCAATCGCAAAAGCTCGGTAGACCCGATCTACCACTACAGAATTGCCCATAGGAGTGGACATATACAAAGGAGAACCCAAGGACTCACAAGCAACATCCAGAGAATGGGCAAATAATGCTGAGATATATGAATATGTAGACCCTGGATCAAATAGCACTAAAGCCTCTCTACCACACACTGAAATGATACTTGTAATCACAGTGTCTGAGGCCATTGTGTCCGCCTTGGCTGGAATAGCATAGAACCTGGCTTTAGCACCTGATGACTAAGCTCCCCCAGGAAGAGCTGGAGCTGAATGAACCCCTCCTGACTGGCCTCCCCCTCTAGGACGGCCCCTGCCAATCTGACCTCCACCCCTAGGTGGTCGGACTACTGGTGCGGGACCCATAGGCTGGTGACTCTACTGAACGGCCTTGCCCCTAAAGCAGGGGCAATCGCTCTTCATGTGGCCTAAGTCCCCACACTCGTAACATCTCATATGTGACATACCCTGCTGGCCTGAAGAGTAAGAGTCCCGAATGGCTGGAGTGCGATGAGAATCATCTGTCACAGCACTGAAATAGGAACCGGAGGATCTCTGACGGCTGGAGTAACCACTGGATGGACTGTGAATGGCTGGAATCCGGTAGGAGCGCTCTAGCATGGCACTGAATTGAGGCCTCAATGAGACACCCCCGGGAGGAAATGGAGGTGCTGAATATGAAGGCCTACTGAACTGACCTCTGCCCCTAGCTGGAGCACCCCTAAAGTCACCTATGAATCTGGCCCTCTTATCCTACTGACCCGACTGACCTTGCTCCCTGCTCCTCGTACGGTAACCCTCGATCCGTCGAGCTATCTCGACTACCAGCTGGAATGGGGTACCCATCTCTACCTCTCTAGCCATGGAGGTCCTAATACGTGGATGTAAGCCTTCAATAATTCGTCGCACCCTCTCAGCATCAGTGGGCAATATCATCAGGGCATGGTGGGATAACTCTAAAAACCTCGCCTCATAGTCAGTCACGGACATCTGTCCCTACTCTAACCTCTCAAATAGACCCCAAAGCTCCTCCCTCTCAGACGGTGGAAGGTATCTGTCCAGAAATAGCTGTGAACTTGCTCCCAAGTAACTGGTGGAAAACCCGCTGGCCTACTGAGCACATAAGAGTGCCACCATCTGCGAGCTCTGCCCACTAACTGGAAAGTGGTGAAATCTACCCCGTGTGACTCCAATATCCTCATATTGTGCAGTTTGTCCCTGCACCTGTCGATTAAATCGTGGGCATCCTCACCCTGCTCGCCCCCGAAGCCTGGAGAACGAAGCCTAATCCCTCTGTCTAGTAACTTCTGCTGGTCGCCCTCTGCAATGGGCCTGGGCTCTGGCTGTACTACTATAGGCTGAGCTCTAATCACAGGCGGTGTACCCGGAATAGGATGTGCTGCTGCCGGTCCTGTGGCCTGAGTGGTAGGGGTTTGAACTCCCCCTCCTGCCTGAGAAGTAGTAGGATCTGATGGAAGTACCCCTGCCTGGGACATAGTCTCCATAAACCTCAACATGCGGCCCATAACCTCCTAAAAGCCTGGTGCCGTCATAAAGTCTGCTGCAGCAGGAGAAATTGGAGGCAACTCATCCTGCTCCTCAATAATAGGATCCTCAGGTGGTTCAAATGGTACGGCTCTGGGACGTCCTCGTCCTCTAACTCGGGCAGGTGCCCTACCCCTGCCTCCACCACGGCCTCGAGTGGCGGGGGTAGCGGCCTCTCCCGCATCAGGTACATGAGAAGCACGCGTCCCAACCATCTGTGAGAGAATAGAAGATCAAGTTTGAGTACATAATTTATTGCACGATAGAATATGAACAAAAGGAGTTTCTTAACAGCCCATAGCCTCTTGAAGATAAGTACAGACGTCTCCGTACCGATCCGCAAGACTATACTGGGTCTGCCCGTGACTCGTGAGACTACATGACCTAAAGCTCTAATACCATGTTGTCACGACCCAAATCTTAATTCAGGTCGCGATGGCGCCCAAAAGCAGGGTCAGGCAAGCCGATATAACCTTCACTAAGTGATACCCTTCCCAATCGACCGAACAAGTCAATAATTACCAGTTTAAAACAACTAACATGATACTAGCCTTCAGTGAAGGTATAATCATAGTAAATACAAGGTCGAAATAAGACATATGCATAGTTATACAACCCAAAACCCAAAATATATACTGCGTGTGTGCCAGGAACTAGTGTAACGGGTGTCATGAGCAACTACTGAATATACACTGACTGCAATATATACAGGGTCTCAGTCTGAATGAAATAGACAGAGAGTATAACAAAAGAAACTCCAGAGTGCTGCTAGGAAGTCGCTAGGAACGCAGCTCACCGTGAAGTATGACCACGCTATCAATATCTAGCACCGGCCTGAAAATCAGATGGACCAGCCTCCGGACCTGTACAGTCAAGTACAGAAAAGGAAAGAAAGTGCAGCATGAGTACATATATATAAATATGTACCCAGTGAGTATCCCGTCTAAACTCGAAGAAGTAGTGACGAGAGGTCGACTAGATACTCACTAAGGTCCAGCAACATAATATAGAATGAGATAAGGCTAAAGCAATAGGCATGCAAAATAGGAAGCAACAAGTATATGAACACATAACGTAACACAAGTAAGAGCACCAAGTACCAATTCCTCTTATTCAACAATACTTTGCAAATACTGTCATATGTGAACCAGACTCAAGTGTACATATACCGGCACGGACAAGAAAACCGGACGGATTCATAAGGTAGGTCATAAGGATTGAGGTCATAAGCTCCCCACGATCGTGAATCATACATGCGACTCGTGTGCTGACTCGATAGTAATAAGCTCCCCACGATCGCGCATCATGCCTGCGACTCATGTGCTGACTCGATTGTAATAAGCTCCCCACGATCGCGCATCATGCCTGCGACTCGTGTGCTGACTCGATAGTAATAAGCTCCCCACAATCGCGCATCATGCCTGCGACTCATGTGTTGACTCGATTGTAATAATATTCACATATAGGTACCTAAGGGTACCGACTCGACCATGAACTCAACATGATTGTGTCAATATAATATTAGTGATGGCCAATTAGGATTAACATCATCATAATTTTACCTCTCCCATGTCATTTCATCAATAAACACAATTTATAATACATACAATGGTTCAAATAAGGCACGAAATGGCATGCTCGGGGTCCTACGGCTACCTGACATAGCAATATAGTCTCCACGTACGAACTCTCGTCACTTGGTATGTACGCGGCCCTCTCAACATGTACACATAGAAAACAAGGAACCTACTGGGACATTTCCCCCTTACAAGTTTGGAATTGAGACTCACCTCGTGACGATATCACCCCTCGGATCAAGGATGCGCCCGAATCTCCGAAATTCACCCTCGACGGCTCGCAACTAACCAATCATGGTATAATTGAATTAATTTAGGTTCCAAGAAGAAGAATTAAAAAGAAATCCTAAATTTAAGCATTCTTGACCATTTCCGGAATTTCGACCTCGGGCCCACACGTTGGGATTTCGAAAGTTCTTGAAGGAATCACCTACCCTAAGTCTAAGGATCGAAGTTATGTGATTTATACAAGGATTCATAGCCTCGAACGAATAATTCACCAATTTATTCAAAGCCCTAGAATTTCTATCAAAATTTTATGATTTTTGATTCTTTAGGAATAAGGCCCGTTGAATTCTATGCATAATAGTGAAAAATGGAAGAGAATTACTTACCTCTACAGTTGGTGGTCGTGGGAGGTGTTGCTCAAACTAGGATGCTCTATAATGGAGGTTTATGGTGGGTAAAAATGAAGAAAACCCGTATTTTTGGACATTTAAAGGGGCTGGCAACAGTGATTTCCGCACCTGCGACCTTGGGACCGCAGGTGCGGTCTCGCACCTACGAGAATATCATCGCCCCTGCGGAAAAGGGCCTGGAAAGCTGGGCATCGCACCTGCGGAGAAGGAGTCCGCACCAGTGGTCCTGCTCCTGTGGAAGAAGGGTCGCGCCTGCGACGGGGGTCGCACCTGCGAAGGCTAGACCGCAGGTGCAGTCACACCAGAAGTAGCTGCACCAGCAATGGTTTTTGCTGGTTTTTGGCCTCGTGCGGGGTCCGGGAGGCATCTGGGCCCACCCGAGCCCCCGTTAAAACATGCCAACAGACCCAAATCATTATACGGACTAGCTCGAGCCTACGTAACACTCATAACATCGCTAAAACTCAAAATCACCCTCCAAAACCCCTGTAATCATAACTTAATAACTTTGAAATTTCTAGAATTCATTTCATTGCGCTGAACGTGTCTATACTACTCGGAATGACCTCGAATTTTGCAGACAAGTCATAAATGACTACAGAACTATTCCCGGTCCCGAAATTCTGTTCGGACCTTGATTTCATAAAGCCCATTTCAAGCAAAATTCCAAACTTAAGGAAATCCTGATTTCCATTTCGGGCGCCGAAATGCTCCCGGGTCGTTACAAAACTGAGCCGAACATACGCTCAAGTCCGAAATCATCATAAGGAGCTATTGGAGCTGTCAGAACTCGATTCCGAGTTCGTTTGCTCAAAATGTTGACCGAAGTCAAACTTGGCCAAATAGGCCAACCTTAAGGAACCAAGTGTTCCTAAACCTAAACCACTCAAATCATTTCCAAATCCCGAACCACCCGCTCCCGCAAGTCATAAAGCACGAGTAGCCGCTATGAATGGTTTCATTTAAGAGAACGGGGTCGGAATACGCTAAACGACCGGCTGAGTCATCACATCCAACTTCTCATAATCTCATATCATAAATCACAACTTCCAAACTTTTGACACGCATTGCATCTTATGCCCAAATATTTCCATCTCACTAAGCACAGCAAAGTCCACGTGCTACTAAATTTAATTCGTATCAAATGCTAATTAGGATGTTCATGAGATTTCATTTATATATCATAAAGTACAAATTATAGTTTCTAGATCAAGTAGAAAATCAATGAGAATGATGAGTTTATTTTAGAAATCATTTGGGTGGAAAAAAAATAACATTATCAAATAAAATACCGCTTCGAATAAGCTACTGAATTTAATATAGAATTTATTAAATTAAAATATAATGACAATTCCTTTTCAAGTAAAATAGAAACCTCAGACAGGACAACTATTAGAAATGGTAAGTACATAAATAAACGCCGAGTTTTAACTTTAAATTCACACAAGGCAGCATGATATTAATTCATTTATTTAAAATAACTATATTACTAACAACTCAGCAAGACAAAAGGTAATGGCCCAACATATTATATTAACCTAGAAAATCAATTTACCATAATAATAGTATTAGGAAAAGAACTCACGAAATTATGGCAGGGCGATAACACAATGACTATAACTCATTCCTTGGAAAACGGTGAAGAACCGAAAATTCAAATTCTCATAATCACGTACGAAAGAACTAAAGCTGATGCAAAAAAACATGGAATACAAAACAAAAAAATATGTTGCAATGCACAATCCCATCCCACCATATAATATCAATATCAAAATTCACCCTTATTCCATCATATTATTTCACCCTTATTTCACATGTCGCGGTGTGCAACCCGATCCCACCATAAAATATCAATATCATAACGATAAACAAAATATGTTTCCCCGGATCCCACCATATAACATCAATATCATAATTCACCCTTATTTTACCATAACAATCCACCTTTTTTTCACCTGCTGCGGCGTGCGACCCGATCCCACCGTACAATCACAATATCATAATATATGTTTCCTCCCTTATTTCACCTGTTGCGACGTGAAACCTGATCCCCCGTACGATAATTTAATTCAACAACAGCAATTGAATAACTCAATTACAAGAATTTCTACAATCAATGTTATGAGTACGACAACAAAGGAACCGCATAAAAATCAAAGGAATATAACAACCTTTACAAAAGTGACAAGACATGTAAGGCACGTGATAACTAAGCATGCAATCACAACAATGTGGACATGTAGCAAATATGAAATCATACAGGAACTCAACAATTAAGAGGTAACAAGACAATGAGGAAGGAAACAACTTCAACTAAGGCATATAAGGGCCAAATTACAAGTAATAGGTACAATAAGTGCTAACAACGTCATATAGAGCATGTAAGAGTAACATAACAAAGAGATACCATATGTTATTACAATTAAATCAAAGTCATAGGAAGCAACCAGACATTCTAAATTGGTCAAACCCACTTATAGACCGTGTACCCACTCGTCACCTTGCGTACAAGGCTTTCACATAACAAGATGGAACAATTAACTCAATTCTAAAGGGTTTGTTTCCCCTACACAAAGTTAGACAAGACACTTACCTCAATTAGGCAAACTCAATACTCAATTTAGCTTTTCCTTTACCAATTCACCACCGCTCGACTCAATCTAGCCAAAGACGACTTAATTACATCAAACAATACAAGAGAAACAATTTAAATTGACAAAGTTATGATACTTATACAATTTGCAAAAAGTCAACCATCCCCCCTCCCCGGGTTCACACCCCAAAATATGATAAAATTTACAAATACGAGCACCCATTCCGATACGAGTTCAACGATACCAAAATTATCAAATTATGATACCAATTCGTACTTCAAATCATCATTTTCCATTTTGAAAGATTTTACAATTTTCCTCAAATTTTCCTTTAGATTCTCATGAATTTGATGTTAAATCTAAGGTATAGTCACAAAATATAATTGCAAATTGATTAGAGGTACTTACCCAATGATTGTAGTGAAATTTCTCTCTCAAAATCGCTCACTCTCGGACCTAGGGTTCGAAATATGTTAAAATGAAGCTAAAACTCGGACTGGCCAGCTATTAGCTGGCTGTAGATGCTGCATTTGTGACATGGGGCTCGCAAATGCGGACAAAACAACGCAAAATCGACCCTTGACAAACCAGGACACCATCGCAAATGGAATACATAGTTCGCAAATGCGAACTCTACATGCTTAGCAAAAGCGATTATTTCTTCGCGAATGCAACCCCTTCGCTAGCAGCCCAAGTTCGCAAATGTGAGGCTGTTTCGCAAATGAAGTAATCGCATTTTCGACCAAACATCACAAATGCGATGAAATAAGAAGTAGCACACAAAAATTTAACGAAACACTCCGAAGCTAATCTGAAACTCAACCGAGCCCCCGTGGCTCCAACTAAACACCCACACAAGTATAAGAACATAACACAAACTCGCTCGCGCGATCAAAACACCGAAATTAACCTCTAGAATCACGAATCGGATGCCAAAACACATCAAAAGCATAGTGAACTTCAAGAACTTCTAGAATTGCAACCAAACATCCGTATCATATTAACTCCAAATGACACTAAATTTTGTAGTCAATTTCAAAATGACAAAACGAACCCATTCCAAGTTTTAAATCTGGACCCGACAACCTTAAAGTAAAACTATAGTCATGGTTAGGAAAACTCCAAATCATTAAATTTCCAACTTCTGCCAAAGGATGCCGAAACCTTTTTGAAATATCCAAATAAAATTTTGAGAATTCACCCAACTCCTAAATCACCATCCGGAGCTACCGGAACCGTCGAAACTCTGATCCGAGGTCAAGTACTCAAAATTCAAAGCTTGGTCAATTCTTTAACCTTCGAGCTTCTCAAATGAGAGTCACTCCTAAAACTCCATTACGAATATCTCAAAAACCAGAACCGATGATGCATGCAAGTGATAATACATTGTGCCAACCTACTCGTGACCTCAAATTGTCGTTACATAACTCAACAACAGAAATGACCTTAGTGGGTCCTAACTGGGTAAGCATGTAGCCTAGACATAGTTTATAACATGGATCACAACTTAATAGCTAAAGTACATATAAATTTCATGGTTATAGGTAAGATCAGGTAACTACACAGAACCACAGAAATAACGGAGTAATAATTCACACGGTGCACGCCCACACGTCCGTCACCTACTCAACACCAATTACGTAGCAAGTAATTCGGGGTTTCATACCCTCATCAACAAGTTTAGAAGTGTTACTTGCCTATAACAAGGCAATTCCAACACCGAGCAAGCTAAGGGATGCTCAAAAAATGCCATCTCGCACATATCGACCTCCGAACGGCTCGAAACTATTCAAACGCAACTCAAATATATCAATTAACCTCGAAAGAAACAAACTCAGTTGATAAAGATCGAATCTTCCAAATCGACCCAAAAATCAAACTCGGGCTCGCACCTCTAAACCTAGCGAAACTCACAAAATCCGTAAACCTATTTAATTACGATTCCAACCATACTAATTACATCAAAATCCGACTCTGAATCGATGTTTAAAACTCAATTATTCACTTTAGAAAAGTGTTTGCTAAAACCCCCCAATTCTCCAATCAAAATATGGATTAATTCAAAAATGAACTTCTGAGATCATATTAAAATACAAAACTTATATTTGTATACTGACCCCCATTAAAAGACGAGGTGAACGCTGTGAAAATCACCTCAATCGGAGTTCTAGAACTCATGATATGCTCAAAATACCAAAACAACGCAGTCTGATTTTCTTTATACATAGGGATTTTCGCTTTTGTGACAAAAGCTGCGCACTGGCGCATTTCTAGCTGTCATTTCCACTTTTGCGGATAATATTTCACACCCACGAGGCCGCAGATGCTAATCACCAACACCATCTCTCTTCTCCGACACTAAAGCAAATCTAACTCCCTCATACGATGTCCAAATTTGTCGATTCTTTATTCTATTGATCTATAATTACGATAACAATGTAATGCTTAAATATAAACAAAATTAGAGCTCATTTTCTTAATGTGGTACCATTTATGCGTGAAAAAATAACGTCGAAATATAAAAAACAAGCGCAAATGAATAACGGAGTTATTCCAATTCCCGACACCACAATCTGAATCCAATATCAACAAAGTCAACTCCCGGTCAAACTTATGAACTTTGCAATCCTTAAAATTCAATTTTTTGCTAATTTGTGCTGAAACCTTCTATAAACAACCACATGCAAATATGGGCATACAATCGAGTCCGAAATCAACATCCAGACCTAACAAAACATTCGAAACTCCAATCCGATGTCAAAAGCTATAAATTCAAACTTGGTCAACTCTTCAAATTTAAAGCTTCTTAGAGTATAATCATTCTTCCAAATCAATTCTAAACAACCTAAAAACCAAACCGACGATTCACACAAATCATAATACATCATACAAAGCTAATCATGCCCGTAAATGTTACGACCCGACCGGTCGTCTTGAGAGATATAGCCCTGATCCCCTATTAACTGCTCTCCCCATATCTATTTCTGCTATTGTGATTTGTCGGGAAGCTTCGTTTTTGTTTTTGGAGACTTTGTCCCTAATAGAGAGCTTAAACCTTAGGATTTTGACCATAGTCGAAAATGTGTGAAGACGACTCTGCAATGGAGTTCTATCGTGTCACAACCCAAATTTCCCTCCGTTGGGTACCGTGATGGCACCTAGTCTTAGGGACTAGGTAAGCCTAATATTTCACTGAGCAACAACAATAATAAAAGAAAATGTAACAGTCTCGATATGGAATCTTGACAAAATTTATAATTTCCCAAAACCCGATAAATACAAGTCATAAGCTCTACGAATCTTTCTAACAAATCTAAATACAACTGTATAGAAATAATAAGTATAGTTGAAGATATAAAGGAAGGTGACTCCGAAGCCTTCGAACGCAGCAGCAGGTTTACCTTAAGTCTCCTCAACGATTGATCCATGCAGCTACTAACGGTCAATACCTGAATCTGTGTAGAAAAAACAAAAATGCACAGAAGAGTAGTAAGAGCACACCACAACGGTGCCCAGTAAGTATCAAGACTAACCTCGGTGAAGTAGGGACGAGGACTATTCCAGACACCCACTGGTCTAATGAGTAAAAGACATAAGTAGTAGTGACCGAAACAAAATATACTAAAATCTTCGAATATAATTGACGACGGGAAAATATAAAGCAGAAGGAAGTACAATAATTAAAGCAACGGAACAACATAACGGAAATATGCAAGAAGGAAAGGACAGCACGCAAGCCCAAGTCGTAAATCACAATACCATAAAACACTCAAAATTCAGCACTACATCAGTCCACTCACATCACGCCTTGGCAAATAAGCTCAATAAAAACCGGTCAAACCCTCGAGTAAAAACCTTTAAAACGTGAGTTTATAACGAAAGCTTTTGAAAATATAATCTTTTCACGATATAGGAAATCTTCTTTGAAACATATTTTTTCTAAATGTATATGCATATATCTTTATGAAAAGAAATCGTTAGAACATAGTTCCCTTGAAATACGTTGTATTAAAATATACTATCCCAAGTACTGCTCCTTCAAATATCATTTGTTCAAATATACTTTCCTAAATACTGCTCATTCAAATATCATTTGATCAAATATACTTTCCCAAATACTGCTTTTTCAAATATCAATTTTCCTGCAAGACAATAACTTTTGAATATACTTTCAAAATAGAAGTCCTTCGGACATAACTTTTCTCGGAGATAATTGCCTTTCAGCTATACATTTCAATATATATGTATATGTTATATATGTATACTTTTCAATCAAAATCTCCACATAGATAAACCACCGGAAACTCAGTCCATAACTCAGATATTTTTCATGCAATGCAGTACAGGGGGAAAGCTCCCGGATCTCAGTCTGTAGTCCTAATTTAAATATGCAATGCAATGCGAGGCAAAGTCTCAGGTCTCGGTCCGCAGTCCCAATGTAAATATGCAATACAATGCAAGGGAAAGTCTCATTTCATAGCCCGCATTCCCAATGTAAATATGCAATACAATGCAAGGGAATAGTCTCAGGTCATAGCCCGCAGTCCCAATGTAAATATGCAATACAATGCAAGGGGAAAGTCTCAGGTCATAGCCTGTAGTCCCAATGTAAATATGCAATACAATGCAAGGGGAAAGTCTCAGGTCATAGCCCGCAGTCCCAATGTTAATATGCAATACAATGCAAGGGGAAAGTCTCAGGTCATCGCCCGCAGTCCCAATGTAAATATGCAATACAATGCAAGGGGAAAGTCTCAGGTCATAGCCCGCAGTCCCAATGTAAATATGCAATACAATGCAAGGGGAAAGTCTCAGGTCATAGCCCGCAGTCCCAATGTAAATGTGCAATACAATGCAAGGGGAAAGTCTCAGATCATGGCCCGTAGTCCCAATGTAAATATGCAATACAGTGCACAGAGAGAAAACAACCAGAACACAACAAAAACATTGCACAAGCCACAACGAGCACCACAACACATAGAAAGGCAAAATGCAAGGTGCGACGATAAGTTCAATACGAGAACTTCAATCAAAATAGTGGCAAAACTCACTCATAAACATAAATCACTTAAGGGAAAAAACCAAGTATCAATGAAACAATGAAACGAGGAGAAAACCTAACAAATATAGCAACGATTCACAATACTCAAGTCAATAAATAGAGAACCAATCATCCCGGCAGGGGAAACAACTATAACCAATCTCGCCTAACAGTTTGCATCACGGAATAAACTCAGCTTAAGAAAATATTCAATAATAAGAGGCACAAAGGGAGTATCGCCAATATGGGTGATGGTCAACTATACCTAAGTAACATTTAAGGCAAATCATGTAAATCATCATGTACGACTCACGGGCATGCTTGACACCAAACTATAGATATTCCAATTCCTGTTAAACAATTATAAGACTAGATGATACTAATTCTAATCAATTAGGAAGTTTGTGAAGAAATTTTAGCATAGTGGTAGAAAAGGGAAAATATTCAGCTAAGTCAATTTAAGATCAAATAATCAACAAAGGGGAATCGAAGTCAAGAAAATCCAATCCCATAGAGGAAGATGAAACTAGTAAACAGGAACTCAACCATAATAGTTACCACTTCATACGCAGGAGATATAGGAACCTAAGAGTCCTAAAAGGCCAACCTAATTGCAAATTAGTGCGAGTACGCACTCGTCACCTCGCGTACACGGGCTACAATCAACATAGAAGACACACATCCTAAGGGGTAGTTCCCTCACACAAGGTTAGGCAAGATACTTACCTCATTTCACAACCAAATTCAAGATTCCAATAACCCTTCGCCTATCAAATTCGTGTCCGAAAGCTTCAAATCTAATCACAAACAATTCAATATACTCAATACGAATCGTAGGAATTAATTCCATATAAAATTACTAATATTCCGGATTAAAATCCAAAATTCCTTTTAAAACTCGACAGCGGGAACCACGTTTCGAATCCCAGAAAACCATACAAAATCCGAACACCCGTTCCGATACGAATTCAACCATACAAAAATTATCGAATTCCTACATCGGATGACCTTGCAAATCCTATATTAAAGTTTTGAAGATTTGTACCATTTTCAACCCAATCTTTAACTATTTTAATTCAACAATCTTCCCACAACCTTATTGTTACAAGCATGTATAACTAATACTTTCACACCATAGAATCATTATCCTAATCCCCCATCTTTACCAAAAATCAAAATTAAAGACTAAGGTATGGAATCCTTACCTCTTAGATGAAGATTTTGTGATTGGGTTCCTTGATTCTTGAAGATTGATGCAAGATTGGATGGTTCGAATGTTGGGTTTACTCCTTATGTCTCTAAAATGCTCTCGTATCTCTCTAGAATTCTCAGATAAACACCCCAAAATAAACCCCAAAGCCTATTTATCAAAATGTGGTCGGGTTATGAAAATACGAAGGTTAAGCCTCCGAAACAAGGTCTGCGATTGCATAATGCGTCGCAGAATGGGCATGCGGACCGCATACGCGTCGCATAACTCGGTGCCCAAAACTGGGCAATTCTGGAGCACTCTGCGACCAGCTTTGCGGTCGCGTATAAAGTATGCGGACCACATACTTGATATGCGATCGCATAATCGCTCCCACATGAACGCATATTTCCAGCTTTTGGCAATTTGATCATAACTTTGTGTAGGGATGTCCAAATGATGAACGGTTTGATGCGTTGGAAAATAGACTCTAAGCTTCAAATTGATAGGTTATACACCATATAAATCTCCATATGTTGAGATATATGCTCGTCCAAAGTAGGGTCTTATGCGCATTCTCTTGGAACTTTAGTCTATTATGAAATTTTCCAACTTGGCTTGGACTTAGAACTTTCCTTAGGCCCCATATATCATAAAATATGCCTCGTACACTTATTATAATATCCAACTCCTATCCATCATATCAATCGACCTCGTCCGCACATAAAATAATATAATTATAACACGTCAACTTTCTAATTTTTCCAAAATTTGCCGAATTGTTCTATGGACTAACAAATCCAATACGAACATACGCCTAAGTACAAAATCATCATACGAAGCTATTGACATCATCAAATCTCCATTTCGAGATCATTTTCTCAAAAGTCAACTCTCTGGTCAACTTCCTTCACTTAAGCTTCAAAATTTGAAAATTTTCCCCTAATTCGACTTCGGATTATTCGGCAACTGAATCTAACCACGCACACAGGTCGATATGCATAATGTGGAGCTGTTTATGACCTTACATCACCAAACAGAGCTTAAATTCTCGAAACGACCGGTCGGGTCATTACATATCGGTTCTGAATTGTGTTTTGGAGGTTTGTAGCTCATTAAGGCTTGAAATGGCAAAAGTCAAAGTTTTGGAGATTTTTGGTCGGCAATGGAATTTTTGGTATCGGGTTCGTATTTTGATTCTGGAAGTTGGAATAGGTCCATATGGTTGAATGTGACTTATGTGCAAAATTTTGGGTCAATCGTACGTGCTTTGATAGGTTTCGGCATCAGTTGTAGAATTTGGAAAATCGTAAGTTCTTTAAGTTTGAACCGGAGGATGATTCGTGATTTTAGCGTTGTTTGAGGTTGTTTGAGGGATCGACTAAGTTCGTATGGTTTTATGATTGGTTAGTATGTTTTGTTGAGGTCCCAAGGGCCTCGGGTGAGTTTCGGGTACTTAACGATTTGAATAGAGACTTAGGAAAGTTTTTGTCTGCAGAAGTGGATGTGCAGAAGCGAGAGCAGACCGTAGAAGCGGGGCTCACAGGTGAGGCCCGCTCGCAGGTGCGTCCCAGTGCTCGCAAATGCGGTCCTAGCCCATTTAGGTTGTTTTCGCACATGCGATAGTTCTTCCATATGTGTGGGCTGCAGATGCGTGTAAGTAACCGCAAGTGCGGTTTAACTGGCACAAAAGGGGCCAAATCAAGGGTTTGACTCATTTCTTCGTTTTTGGACTTAAGAGCTCGGAAATTGGCAATTTTTCGAGGGATTTTGACAGAAAGCTTTGGGGTAACTGTAAGGACCCGTAAAAAAATTTCTTGGAAATCGGGATTTTGTGATGTCGAGTTAGGCGATTTTGAGGGATTTTCAGTCTAGCTGCGGTTCAGACTTTTTGGATTGAACAGTGTGTTAAAAAGACAAGAAAAATATTTTGCAGAAAAAGGGAAATTTTGTAGCCTACTATGGGGCTGCAGAATCACTCTGCAGACCGCACAATGGCCGCAGAGTGAGGCAGCCTTTTTTGCCAATTTTGATGCCATTTTTGCAGCCCATTATGCGATCGTAAAACTATTTTGGGTGCTGCACATTATCGAGCCCCTTTTTTCTGTCAAAATTGGGTTTCAACACGTGACAACGCTTTTAAGGAAGGGTGTTAAAAGGAAGAGTCGCCACCTAATGGGTTTGTGGTGCGTTAGGGCACCGATTTTCAAGTAACTATGGTTTAACCAGTTTGCGTCACCAAAGATCGGGTAAGGGCTCAAATTACCTTGAGGAGAAGGTGATAGGCATTCTTCGAGGTCCACAGTTGTGGGTCCCAGCCAAACTCGAATTATATGAATTAATCCAACTAAAGAGAAAAGAAAAAATTGGGCAAATAAGCAAAATAATTGATTTTAAGGAAAGGTAGGGGGTCCTAAGTATTTTAGCCTAAATGATCATCCCGTAACTCCCTCGAGGTGGGGTGTTACTCGTATTATTCAGCTGGCACAGACTATATTCTACTACTACCTGATTACTATCTTTAATTTGTTTACCTAAAGTGCACGAATTGGTTCTAAACCGTACCTTATATGTGCACTACCCGTCCCATACCTATAGTCCATGAGGAATTTTGACCTCTATCTTGGATGGTTCTAGACTTAACTTAGGTTCTCAAAATGATAAAACTAGGCGACATACAAAACAGGTTGGACTTCATATAAAGGCAGTTAAGATTTCTAAGTGACAACAAATGCACACAAACAAATTAGGCGTTTGACAGTTGCATATTTTAGACAAGTTAAGTTAATTAAACCCTATAGACATGATTTCTGTGTGATTCTGGATTTTTGGATATGCAGACAGTTTCATATACGAGATGCCATTTTTTCATACGATTTCTAAGTGACTACGCGGTTGTCTACTGATTATAGGTTATAAGCGGTTAAACCTATCGGCATGATATCTAGGCTATTTATGCAATAATTGGCAGTGGTAACTACAAAAGAATATCCAGAATTGCTTAGTTGGATCCTATAGACATGCTTTCTTATAATGACACATAGTTGAAAGTTCAACATTAGCACTTAAAAAAACGAGAAGGATTAACCCTATATGCATGATTTTAATAATCAATAATTAAGAATGATTTTAGATCCTATAGGCATGTATACGAAGTGGGTAACCAGGATAACAAACATATTAACCAATTAACCTTGTAGGCATGATTTCTAAATTGCAGATTAGGTAGCACGCGAATTAACATAATCTTATAGCACCTAGTGAATATGTTGTAACGCACATTGAGACATTGGTCATTTAATTTCCTATAGGCATGTGGAAGTAAAATATGTTAAACAAATTAAATACCTATAAACACACATCATATCAACAAAGTAAACACTTATAGGCAAGGTTTCTACCCATTTCATGCAAGTATTGAGATAAATCCCTTTTCCCAATTTTACTAACACCCCAATTGTTATTACAACGTTATTACAAGCCCGATGAATGAAGTAACTTGCAGAATAACAGAATAGCTATAGTGAGCGTAAGGCATGCCAAGAAATATACCCAGCCAGGCCGGGCCTTCAACCTCATGTCCACATAGTTTACAACAACCCAGATATCATATCTTCATTTACATAAAGCAGCTAGAAATCCGTTGATTCATCAAGTAGGTAAAAAGGCAGAGTTGAGAAATTAGGAAGGTGGAAAAGAACCACGACCCTAGTGTGTCAGAGTTCCCAAGGGCTTCAAGAACCCAAGGCAGTGCTCACACTAGGAAGGTTAATAGAGGACATTCAGAGAATGACTAAGGACCAAATCCTAGTGTGTCAGAGTTAACAAGGGTCTCAATTGGACCCCGACTAGTGCTCACACTAGGGAGGTCAATGATAGAACCTAGGTAGCCTTTGCTTTCAACCGGCTAAGAATAAGAACTCAAAAGAGCCCGGGTAACAAGTGAAAGAGAGTGGACAAGGTTGAGAAACATGAACTGAGGGGTACACTTATAATTTAAATAGACATGGCCAAATTGAGCATATAGAGCAGATAATCGAACAAGTCACATGATTTAAAAAAACAAGCTTAGTAAAGACTTAGAAGCAGGTTCAACACTTAGCACATAGGCAGTCACATATTGACAGAGTTAGGAAAATAACTAGTTTGTAAGATTGACAAAGATCATCCTGCACAGATACATAATACCAAATAAGTAAAATCCAAAAGGTCCAAATTATGCTAAGTATATACCCAGAGTCATAAGATAGCCATGTTAACTTCACATCAGGCAGTATATATACATGATAGGGAAGAACAAATTATGACAACTACTGGTGAATCAAGTGAGCCAAAACATGCAGAGGGGTATATTAACTGGGAACTATTCATTGTTGATAGAACATGATCTTGACACCGAATTAAAACATACTACATATGCAAGATTACCATTATAGAGATTCAAAACATAAAGGTAAGATAAACTCATGTCATATAGTTAGTGTAAGCATTCAGGTTTGACCTAATAGACCAATTAACTAAAGGAAATCCAAATTATGCATATTGAGCATATTCAAATAACAGAATGGACAGCCATAAGCAGAATTAAACAACAAAGAGATGCTAACAAGTGCAAAGGTCACACATAGCAGTAGTTCATAACGGAATTAAGAGAATATTAATTACTCAAATTTGTCTTAGGCATGTTTCAAACTAGCAACATTTTTAAGTTAAATGTTAATGAGATATAAGACAGAGGTAAAGAAAATAGAGTTGCACACAAGAGTAACCTAACATCACATTAAGCTATGAACTTCATAAGTGAGAACATATGCAAGTTACAGATACATAGGAACGAAGTTACAAAGATTCAGTAACTCACTAATTAAACAAAAATACAAGAAAGAATAAAAAGTCCATAGTGTTCTAAACATCAACGAGAAGCAAGAACCCAGAATTTAGTGGCATTGGCTTTCATCCGGCCAAGAACCAAAGTATAGAACGAGATAATGAAGAAATGACCAAATAAATATTTATGTCTAGTCAGATTATAGCGATTAAAAAGTTCAATCCTAAAAGGGGAATAAGGAAAGGGTTCATATAGTGTAGAAATCGAACAAGTAAACATAGAAAACAAATTATTCAAATACAAACAAGGAAAGATATTCTAGAATCAATTATAATCGTTTTTAGGGCATAAAACAAAGGGGTTCAGTAAATCAATAGGGAATAACAATTATCACGCAAATAATACTAAAAATAAAAGAATACAAAAGATTAAACAATGAATAAGGAAAATATCATACCCAAAATCATTTAGAGTCAGATTTAAGGCAAAAAAAAAAGTAGAAAATAGGGAAACATGTCAGATTAAATAGAAATAAAAATAGTCAAACACAGAAAAGGAAAAGTAACAGTGAAGAATCGGTAAGGAACAAATAAAAAATTTAAAAGGGATATTAGTTGATAGAAATCGAAGATTGGTCGGGAATCCTGACTAATAGGTCCCATATAGCCATGTTCATGTTGTGTATGGACTAAATATTGTCCAGATTCAAACGACTGAAGCTAATCTTCCTTGATTTGGATATTTACACTTGCCAAAATAGGGCAAGTACTTATGTAATGCAAAAATTAGGTAAGAAACAGCGAGACAAAGCATAGATGGAAAGGGAATCATAGAGTGATTCTATGTTGGAGTCGGACTTAGGGTAAGATAAGGGAGACAGCTGCTAAGCTTTGACATGAGAGGAGAGAAGAGAGGATTTAGGGGTGGCGGTTGGTGAGAATGATTAGGGATAGAGGTGTTTAGGGTAATTAAAAGGGAGGGAATAATGTGGGCCATTGATCTCAAAGTCAACGGCGACGATTAGCCGGGGTCTTGGGTCGGGTTGGTTTAACTGATTGGGCTGGGGGTTATTCGGGATAGGGTGTTAGATTTTGGGCCATTAATTGGCCAGAAAATAGGAGAGTTTTGGCTAGCTTTTAAATACCATATATTTAATAAATAAATAATTTATAAAAGTAATTAATAAATAACAAAAATATTATTTTTGCACTAAAATGATTAAAAGTAATTTCTTAACATTATAAAAGTATAAAAAGTCATTTTCTGCATAAATAATGTAGATATACATTAATGTGGGTTGTTATTACAAAAAATGTGCCATTAGCCCTAAAATGCAAAGGTGCTTATAAAAAATGCACTGAAAAATATTTAAAACCTCGTGTTGGTATAAATGAGATTAAATCATCATAAAATTAATGTGGAGGATAATTATTGGGTATTTATATAATAAAATGCATATATAAATCGATTTAAAGTCTTTAAAATTTATAGAAAATTAAGAAAAATACTTGTATATGCTTATAAGCTGAATGATATATAATATATATATATATATATATGAGAGAAAAATTTGATATCAACAGCTGCCCCCCTTTACCGGGGATGAAAGAGTTGTCGGTTAAAAAAATGATGACTAATTTTGACCAAATGAGGTGATTTGGAAAAATATAGGCCGAACTGTGGTTTTTGAGTTGCCTATATATCCTTAATTTTACGGGAATCAGGCTGTGTGTAGTACTTGATCCAACAGTGGAATAAGCCAGTGGAGTTGTTATAGGAACGGACAAGCTTTTCTAGATAGGACGAGATAGAAATTGTGATTGGATGTACCTTGGAATGGTTATGGATATTTGAACGATTTTCAGATGGGAGTTGGTTATGGACGGTGGTTGGTTACGTTTGAAATAACTGCGGGATGTGAATGTTGAACGGAAACTGGAGCGAAGATTGCTCGCGGTAAGAGAACGGTTACTTCCTGGATAACCTGCAAAACCTAAAACACGATTCATGAAAATACATATGGATTATTGCAATAATTTAAGCATGATGCAAATTCCCTTTGGACCATGGAGATCGTCCTTGGACGGTGAGGATGATGTCCTTAGACTATGGCGTCCCGGGCCATGAATCGTGAGATAGGAGATTCGCAGGTCATGAAATGATGTTCTCGGGCCATTAATATGGTTCCTCTAAACCATGACGCTTTTGAATAATGATGTGCAATAATGAGAGATTCTTAGGCCATGGTATGGTGTCTTTCATCTATGAGGATGATTCCTTCGGACTATGACGCCTTCAGACAAAATGGAGATATTTTAGCCCGTGAGATGCAAAGACATGATGCTTGGTTATGAAAACGAAACAAGACAAAGATTAGTCTTGTGTATGATCGGGGGGCAGAGCTTAGCACCGAGGTATAGAGTAGTGCAAGGTTTCAAGTAGCATAGAATTTATGGTTATGCAATGAGAGACAAAGCAATTACGGAGGCAGGGCTTAGCCTCATGCAAGGATGGAGACAATGCTTAGTCTCATGCAAGGAAAAGGCAATGCTTAGCCTTATGCAATTAAGGAGGCAGGGCTTTGCATCATGCAAAAAGGAGAAAATGCTTAGTCTCATGCAAAATGGCGACTATGCTTAGTCTCATGCAGGGGAAGGTAGTTCTTAGCCTTATGCAATTGAGGAGACATGGCTTAGCCTTATGCAAGAATGGAGACAATGCTTAGTCACATGCAGGGGAAGGCAGTGCTTAGCCTAATGCAAGAATGGAGACAATGCCTAGTCACATGCAGGGGAAGGCAGTGCTTAGTCATACGCAATTGAGGAGGCAAGGCTTAGCCTCATGAAAAAATGGAGACAATGCTTAGTCTCATGCAGGGGAAGGCAGTGCTTAGCCTTATGCAATTGAGGAGGTAGGGCTTATCCTTATGCAATTGAGGAGGTAGGACTTAGCCTTATGCAAAATGGAGACAATGCTTAGTCTCATGCAATGAACAACTAATAAGTAGTAGTAGAGTATTTCTTAGCTGGATATATGTTTGAGCTTGGAAGCTTTATCGTTATAAAGATAGTGATTCTGAGGTGTGGACGTATTTGCTAATATTTCTTGTTCCTGCATCCAAGGAAAAATCGTGATTCTTACGGGGAAGGTTGGTTCGTGCCTTCGCTTGCTTGTTTTTCTTTGCTCTGTATTGAAATGCAGCTTGAGTTTCCATGGGTAGCATCTGGCTGTTTCATAAAATAATGTTTTTTAAAAATATGCGTGCACATGATGAATGTAGTTATTTAAAAATGCAGTAGTATGCAATATCAAGTAAACTATATGAACTGATGATTGTGACCGTTCTGCATATGATGACCTCGGCTGGACTTGCTCCGGAATTTTGAGGGTCCTCCATAAAAAATTTCCCCAGTTTCTGATTATGGGGAAAATGAAAATTTTATTGCATTGTGACCGAATGCACAGGGCTGCCTACGTTTCCCCACTTAAACGGAAATCAGGTCAAGCGTGGTTCAATTACATCAGATGAAGAATGCAAACAATCTAAACATAGTATCTCTTGATTGCGTCTGAGCTGATAGGCTTTGGCAAAATCTTTCCGTCCATTTCTGCGAGTATGAGTGCTCCTCATGTTAGTACTCTGTGAACCATGTAGGGCCCTTTCCAGTTAGGCAAAAATTTGCCTTTGGCTTCATCTTGATACGAGTTGATCCGGCTCAGTACCTGCTGCCCCGGTGCAAACTATCTAGGTTTGACCTTTTTTGTTGAAAGCTCTGCACATCCTATTTTGATAGAGTTGACCATGATACACTGCATTCATTCTTTTCCCATTAATGAGAGCTAATTCTTCATAACGTCTTCTTATCCATTATGTATCATTGAGTTCAGCTTCTTGTATAATTCTTAAAGAAGGAATTTCAAGCTCGGCAAGAATGACAACTTCGGTGTCGTAGACCAGCAAATAGGGAATTGCCCCGATTGATGTGCGAATTGTGGTACGGTACCCCAATAAGGCAAATAGTAACTTCTTGATATTCTTGTTTGCGGCCTTCACGGCTTCATTCATTTGAGGCTTCTATGCCGTGGAATTTTTGTGCTTGATTTTGAAGGTCTCGCACATAACTTTCATTAGGCCACTCTTGAGATTGGCGGCGTTGCCGGTGATGATGGACTCTGTAACCCCGGATCAGCAATCAATACGATCTGTGAAAAAATCTGTGACGACTTTCATGGTTAAAGCTTTGTAGGATGCAACTTCGACCCATTTTGTGAAGTACTCTATGGCCACTAAAATGAACCCATACCCGTTTGAAGTGGAAGGCTCGATGGGTTCAATGACATCCATTCCCCAAACGGCACAAGGCGAAGGTGCACTTGTTGCGTTGAGCTCATTCAGTGGCACCCGTATTATATTTGCACGTATTTGGGATCGACGATATTTCTGGACATACCAGATACAGTCTATTTCCATAGTCATCTAGAAATATCCTGCTCTTGGTATCTTCTTGGCTAAAATGAAACCATTCATGTGTGGTCTGCAAGTTCCAGTGTGTACCTCTTCGAGCAATTTGGAAGCCTCCTTGGCGTCAACACACCATAATCCTAGATCTTGAGTCCTTCTGTACAGAATTCCTCCATGTTGGAAGAAATGATTGGACAATATTCAGAGCGTGCGTTTCTGAGTATGATTTTCATGCTCCGGGTACTCTCCTTTTTCCATGTACTCTTTGATATCATGGAACCACAGAGTCCCATCTATTTCTTCTTCAACAAGAGCGCAGTAAGCTGGATGATTATGGATCTTTACCTGAATAGGGTCAATGAAATTCTTATCCGGTGTTGTATCATAGAGGACAAGGTGGCTAGTGCATCTGGAAACTCATTCTGGATTCTCGGGACATGTCTGAATTCTATCTTCGTGAACCTCTTCATCATCTCTTGCACATGATATAGATATGGTAATATCTAGGTATTCTTTGTAGCCCACTCTCCCTGAACCTGATGTACCAGAAAATATGAATTACCAATTACCAGCAGCTCCTTCATATTCATGTCAATAGCCAAATTGAGCCCCAAGATGCAAGCTTCATATTATTCCATATTATTGGTGAACGGAAATCTGGATTTTGCGGATACTAGATAATGTTGACCTGTCTCTGAAACCAAAACGACTCCAATACCCATTCCTTTGAAATATGTGGCTCCATCGAAAAACATTCTCCATTTGTCGTAGGCTTCAACGATATCATCTCCTGCGAATGATACTTCTTCATCAAGAAGATACATTTTTGGTGGTTCGTATTCTCCTCCTAAAAGATTTTCTGCAAGATGATCCGCTAATGCTTGTCCCTTAACCGCCTTCTGAGTCATATAGACGATATCGAATTCACTCAACAATATCTGCCATTTTGCCAGCTTCCTTGTAGGCATGAGTTTCTGGAAGATGTACTTCAGAGGATCCATCCTTGATATGAGATATGTGGTATAAGCACAGAAGTACTGCCTCAATTTCTGAGCTATCCAGGTCAAACAACAGCAGGTGCGTTCCAACAAAGAATACCGTGCTTCGTAGGGTGTGAAATTCATACTTAGATAGTATATTGCATGTTCTTTCCTCTCTGTCTCATCGTGTTGTCTCAAGACACAACCAAAAGCCCCATATAATAAGGAAATATAGAGTAGCAGTGGTCTACCAGGTTCTAGCAGGACCAGGAATGGCGGTGTGGGTAAATATTACTTGATTTTGTCAAAAGCTTTCTAGCAGTCTTTAGTCTAACTTGTTGCGGAATCTTTATTTAACATTTTGAAAATCAGCTCGCAGATCACAGTTGATTTTTCTATGAAGTGGCTGATGTAATTGAGACGCCCCAAGAAACTCATCACGTCTTTCTTTTTCTTTAGCGGTGGCAAATCTTGGATAGCCTTGACCTTTGATGGGTCTAGCTCTATTCCTCGCAGATGACGATGAATCCTAACAACTTTCCAGCAGGGACTCCGAAGGCACATTTTGCAGGGTTAAATTTCAAATTGTACCTCCGAAACCGATCAAAGAATTTGCTCATGTTTGCTATGTGATATGTGCCCTTCTTGGATTTGATAATGATGTCATCCACATATACCTCTATTTCCTTGTGTATCATGTTATGGAAAATAGTTGTCATGGCTCTCATGTAAGTGGCCCCAGCATTCCTCAGACCAAACGACATCACTTTATAATAGTACACCCCCCACGGTGTAATAAAAGTTATTTTCTCAACATCTTCTTCATCCATCCAGATATGATGATATCCCGTGAATCAATCCACAAAGGATTGGAGTTCATGTTTGGCGCAGTTGTCAATTAGTATGTGTATGTTGGGTAACGGGAAATCATCTTTGGGACTTGCTATGTTCAAGTACCAATAATCGACACATACTATGACTTTCCCTTCCTTTTCTGAACTGGAATGATGTTGGCCAACCAAGTCAGATATTCAATCACTATGAGAACCTTAGCTTTGATCTGCTTGGTGACTTCTTCTTTGATTTTCAGACTCATATCTGGCTCGAACTTTCTGAGCTTCTGCTTTATTGGCAGACATATTAGATTGGTAGGTACTTTATGAGCCACTATGGATGTGCTCAAACTGGTCATATCATCGTAGGACCATGCAAAAATATCTTCATATTCCTTCGGGAAGCGAGTGTATTCTCTTTCTCTGATGGTGAAAGGTGAATGCTTATGCGAGTTTCTTTGACCGTTTCAGAATTTTGCAAGTTGACTATCTCGGTTTCATCCAGATTGGACATAGGATTGTTCTCAAAATTCTCAACTTCTCTGATAATTTCCTCAGGTATCATATCATCTTCTTCTATTTTTTCTTAATCATTATACTTATGTTAAGTTGTCTCATTACATGTCACAATTGTTGGTTCATCAAGATAAGAAATAGTAATGATGTAGAGAGAACAATGTAGAGGATGGTAATAAATAATAAAATAGAAAACCATTCATAAGTATCAAGACGTCAAATAAAAAGTGATTTTAATGATTCAAACAATTTCAATATGTTCTCAGATGCACCTTTGGATCACATGTTCCGTCAAGCATTTCGAACTTAGGAGGTTTGTCACCCTTTGGGAATTCTAAGTCTGGTTGAATACATAAATCCTCATAGTTCAAACCTTCGATGCCTTTACCACCTTCAATACCTTGGACTCGACTTGTAAGCTTCTCAAGTTCTTCCGCCATGTTCTTGATGAGCAGGTCTTTCTCGGCGGATTCTGGTGTATACATTGTTTGTTGTGAAGTGTGGGGTAAGGTTTCGACGTATATGGGGTTACTTTGGTGAAATCTATGAATTTGGGCGTAGTGGTGATCATTGGTTGAGTTCGGGAGATCAGGGATAGGCTTTGGTGTGTTTTGAGGAGTGTGATAGGTGGTAGTTTGTGGGTACTAGGTTGGATGATGTTGGTGCTGTGGAGGAGTTGGTACTGGTGGAGGATTAGGAGTTTTGGGAAGCATGGCGTATTGACGAGGTGCGTGAGCATTTGGTGGGTGCTGGTTTTGTGTGTTTTGAGGAGGTGTTGGGTTTTGGGCATTTTGTTTGTTGATGTCGGGAACATTCAGGGTGAGGGAAAGGTATGACAAGTTGCGGACCTGCTCAAGTTCCCCTTGTAACTCCAGTATCTTTTTCTCTAACCGTAAAACCAAGTCATTATGTGCTGGAGTACTCCGACCATCCGAAGTTTCAACATTCTCTGCATGTGTAGCGTTGTCTTTCCTGATACCACAAATATCGTCCATCTTAGCCTTTCCTTTAATCTTAGGATCACTTGTAGGAGGAAGAGGAGGAGGACCTCTAGATCTGGTATGATATGCCGATGATGCCAGTATGTACGAACCAACCTTAGGGGATAGGAATAAACAAAGAAAGACGAAAAGCAACATGTAAACAAGTCAGTAGGGAATATTAAAAGGAAATTTGCAGTATTTAAACACGTATTGCAGAATTAAAAATTTGTGTCCTAATTTGGTAGACCTCATTGTGTCAGAGGTAGGCCTAGCGACATATATATTTGGAGAAAACTGAATGCCGATAATTGCGTCATTTCTTTAATATGAGAAATAGAAAAAATCTCTACTAAAACGACAATAATTATAAACAGTCCCTAGTGGCATTTGCCTTATTACAAACGAATCTAAAAATAAGTAAATATCAATTATAATATTCTTGGTCCAAGAAGGACCTTCTCCAATCTTGGCCTTCATAACCCCATCAATCAGATTCCCAGGTCGCGCATGTCCAACAACAGATATGCCCTTGCTAGATGTCCTCTTTCATTGCCCTCTACATTTTGACAATCTGAGACCCTTTTCATCATCTTTACCTCAATTTCCATCAAACCCTGCTCCAAATACTCCAGCATCTCTGTTGATTTAGTAGTGATTCCTCTCCATTTGTTGATTTCTTCCATGTCCACTTTGTGTTGTTCCAAATGCCTGGCCTCGGATTTAAAAACCCTTTTGCGCAACCTCCTGTATTTCACTTGTGCCTCAGCTGCGTCGTCTATGACCCTATTCTTACATCAATCCCTGGCTTGACCTTTCCTGCTATGTCATCGACCAACTATGATGGGTAGAAGTACATATGGATGGCATGATATCGATCTGGCTCGATAATATCCTTCTCCACAACAATCTTTTGATGCCACATGTATTGTGCCTTTAACTTGAATGGAATGGCATTCCCTTGGAAGTCTTCTTTGTAATGAACCAAATTGGAAACTCGTGGTTTGACTTGTTTCCTCCCAGCTTGCCTCATGACTCTTATAGGAGAATAATGATAGATCCTCCTTAATCCAATTAGCACTAGATGAGGAACATCTCTCGACCTGATAATGAATTCATTACTAGGGAACCACTCGAATATCCAATGTACTTTGTCATCAGTCAAATTGCTAAAGAAATGTACCCAACTCATAGTGTTTCCTGGTTGTCGAACTTGTCTGGGATGAAAGTCATTCTCTTCGGATGATGATAAACTGTGTAGTCATTCCATGGTCGCCACAGAAACTCTTAACGATATTGTCCCTTATGAAGGTGTTCCAACAACACTATTTGCAACAACAAATTACAACCGTCGAAATGCCTATATCCTTTTTTTGCAACGGTCCAAGGCTTGGTACATCTCAGCCACGATCATTCGGACAATAGTGTAAGTTTTCCCCTCGATTCCTTCCATTATGGTCTTAGTGACCATAGTTAGGCGAGAGCGGATCCTTTCTCCCTGTATGGGGAATATAAGCATCCCCAGGAAACAGACAATGAATACAAAGACCCAACAGTGAGTCCAACCCAAAAAAGTGATGGAAAACTCATCGTGATACAGACGATAGTACTTGTTGTGCTGTCACGCCCCAAAACTGAGGGACGGGACCGACACCTAACCGAATGAACCCGGTCAAGAGAACCTAATTTTTCTTTCCTTCTTAACGCGTTTCCCTGTGTTTATAGCATACATTATTCATATGAAATAGCGAGAGAAAACATAAAGTTCGTTTTTCCTCTTTTAACGTTTTGACATTTGATCTTACCAAAACATACATACTAAGTACAACACTCCTAATACGGGACCACGATTACGAGTAAGTACAACAACCACCCAAAATATATTTACAACCCTAGTAGTGTCTACGGAGCCTCTAAGAGTACGCAGAAGAATACATAGACTTGCTGGTAACAAGGCCCCGGCTATACCTCAAGAGAAGCGAAATAAACAAAACGAGTCAACATGAACTACACACAGCCCTGAGAGAAAGTGGGGCTCACCAAGACTGCTGAAGAGATGGAGGGAAGGCACCACTATCAGCGATCAGCGCTGCCTGCTACAGAACCGCCTACATCCATTTAAAAAATATAGCGCCCCCGGCAAAAAGGGACGATAGTACCATTGAATAGTACTAGTAAGTATGAGCAAACCTACTCTATATAGGATAAATATCAACAATCAACACGAATAGAGGTATCATACAACAATACACCGAAGCAAGGAACAACACAAACAAGAGTTACCACATCCCTCATCCCGTTTTGCCATCTATTAGTTAATGTTCTTTTAAGTTTCATCTTGTTATTATTATTACTGATCCATTGTGTCGTTGTCACACGGAGTCCGATCTCTACACGATCGGCTAATCCATCCTAGGTGAGGTCCGAATTTCAATCACATCACATATTACCACCGTGGCTTGGTCACACGGAGGCCGATCTCTGCCCGATTGGCTAGGCCATCTCAAGTGAAACAATGAGGACAATAATCATCATCATATCATAATCATATCACAATATTAAGTCATCCATGTGTATAGCATGGAGTCCGATCCCAGCCAGATCGGATAGTCCTTCTCACCCCTAGGACATTCTCCTGGTCCATTTATGGATATTTTAGATCACTTACATCATTTTTAACCTTTTTGATCCCCAACACATATCATTATTTGATTCATCTTTCATATCATTAGAATCCTTTGATTCATATTTCACAACAATCCATACTTTAATCCATATTCCATAACAACCCATTCCATTAATTCATGTTCCATATCAATTCAATTTCTTGATTCGTATTTCATATCATTACCAATATTTATTCATACTCCATATCAGTCCATCCTTTCACATTTTACCACACACATAACATAATAAGATCACACACATAGTAAAAAGGGAACATAATGATCACAATTTATACACTCCAATAACATAACAACATGGTAGTAGCACGGAACAATATAGGAGCAAGAATTCCTCAATTAGGCACATAGAACACATAAATTCAATAGATAATCAACAATACAGTCATACCCGGAAAGTGAACACAACGGGTTTATCCTATGAGGATTAGAGTTAGCCATACATACCTCGAGTTGGAATTTATTCTTAATTTCTATCTTAAACCACCGGACCTTCTAGCGCATTCAATCTAATTTACAATGTGACACATTTAAACCTAGAATTAGGAATCATGAATATGACTTGGACTCATTTGGGCATTTTATCAAACGCTATGTGTTCTTTTTGATTGCATAACTCCCTTTTTGTGGAAGATTACTCTAACATACTTCCCTTTACTAGATTATGAAAAATTAATCACATGCATGCAAGGTTCTTAACTCTTACCTTCTAGAACTAACCTATGTGTGTTCCATTTTAACTAGAATCTGGGAATTAAGGGAAAATGGGGTAGAAACTTAACTCTTATGGTGAAGAAGATGACGTTTACTTGATTAATTCTAGGCCTAAGTAGAGATGGAGGATCAATTTGGTGGAGATGGTGACTTTCTCTCACTAGAACCCACTCTCACATCTCTCTATTTTAATCAGATAATCGTTAAAAATGAAGGGGATAGGTGTTTTATTATGCTGGGGGTCGGGTTTTAAAATTGTAAATTAGAAGCCCCGATGAAGGTATGCGGTCAGGAATGCGATCGCATTCCTGCTATGCGGTCCGCAGACCTGTCACATAAGTGGCCCTCAGTTGGGCCAAAAAGAGAAGCAGGCTGCCCAGGTACGCGACAGCTATGCGGTCCACATACCTGTTATGCGATCGCATAGTGCGCCACATAAATCCCACCACAAAAATATAGGTGCATGAATGCGACAACTATGTGGCCCGCATTTCATGAAATGTGATCGCATTATGGGCCGCATAGCTGTCCTCAAAATGGATAGCAAAACTGTCCAGGTATGCGACCATTATGCGGTCCGCATACATGATCTGTGATCGCATAATGGACCGCAGATCCGCATAATTTTGGAAAATTCTATCTTTAAGTCCTGAGGTACTTTTTACCCAAAAGGGGTCCGTTATAAGAATTTCTACAATTATATCAACACAGGGACCTATCCGGACGTCGCTTTTAGTTAGAAATTTTACGGGTCTTTACATCCTCCCCCACCTAAAATCATTCGTCCTCGAATGAGGATCGGGAAATCACTTGGGTATGGAAACACAAAATGCCAACCCCCAATTTTTACTAACTCTGATATTTTCTAAAAATTTCGCCAGAGTTTCCTTTGTAAATAGGCCTATCCACCTGCCAGAGAGCCCCCGAAACACAATTCAACAAGTCCCACATAGTTCAGTTAACACAACGAATGGCACATAATTCAGTTTATTTCAATGAATTGCACATAATTCAACTAACACAATACATACAAATATGTCACAAAGTTGAGAAGTCATAAGAGAAGGGGGATTAGGGGAGTGGGGTGGTTTTGCACAAGATATGACACAAAACTTAGAGATGACCACTTTCTTAAAAAACTACCTGACTTATTCAAACAAATGAGGGTATTTCTCTTTCATTTCATTTTCCTCTTCCCATGTGGCTTCCTCGACTTGATGATTCCGCCATAATACTTTATCCGAAGCAATCTCCTTGTTTCTCAACTAACGAACTTGCCTATCGAGAATAGCAACCGGAACCTCTTCATATGACAATTATTCATTAACTTCAACGGTCTCAACTGACACAATGATAGATGGGTCTCCAATTACCTTCTTTAACATGGACACATGAAACACCGGGTGAACCAACGACATTTCAGGAGGCATCTCCAGCCCATACGCCACATGTCCTATCCTCGGAGCGATCCTATACGGTCCGACATAATTTGGGCTCAATTTCCCCTTCTTTCAAAACCGCATGACTCCCTTCATGGGACATACCTTCAAGAATACCGAATCATCTACTTGAAACTCCAAATCCCTACGAAGAACATCAGAATAGGATTTCTGATGACTCTGAGCAGTTTTCAACCTCTCCTTTATGATTCTAACCTTCTCCATAGCCTGATGCACAAGATCCGGCTCTAGCAGTTCCGCCTCACCAACCTCGAACCATCCAATCGGAGATGTAAACTATTGTTGTAAGCAAACTCTATAAGTGGCAAATGATCATCCCATCTACCCTTAAAATCAAGCGCACAAGCTCGTAATATGTCTTCAAGCGTCTGAATAATCCGCTCTGCTTTCCCATCAGTCTGCGGGTGGAAGGCTGTGCTAAAATTTACCTGCGTACCCAAACCTTGCTGAAATTTCTTCAAAATGTTAGTTGTGAACTGGGACCCTCGATTCGATATAATAGAAACTAGAGTGCCATGAAGCCTGACTATTTCTTTGATATATAACTGAGCGTATTGTTTTGCAATATCAGTGGACTTGACTGGCAAGAAATGCGCTGACTTTGTGAGCCGATCCACTATTACCCAAATTGAGTGGAACTTACGCGGAGTGCGGGGTAACCCCACCACAAAGTCCATATTGATCATCTCCCATTTCTACATTGGTATTTCCACGAGCTGCGCCAACCTACTGGGCCTCTAATGCTCGGCCTTCACTTGTTGACAGTTCTGACACCTAGCCAGAAAGACCGCCACGCCCCTCTTCATACCATTCCACCAATAAATCTCCTTGAGATCGTGATACATTTTTGTAGAACCTGGGTGTATGTAATATCTAGAATTGTGAGCCTCTGCCATTAATCTCTCCTGAAGATCATCCACATCCGAAACACATAGTCTTCCCTGACACTGCAAGACACCATCTCCATTGCCGAGTGAAAATTCTGTGGTCTTGCGATTTAGAATTGCCTCTCTTACTGTGCCAATGTTGGATCATTGAATTGCTTTTCCTTGACTTCCGCCACAAGCGAAGATTCCGCTCCGTTATGCACCACAACACTGCCTTCGTCTGAGGCCGAAAGACAAACCCCCAGACTGGCCAACTGGTAAATTCCCGAGCCAAAGGCCTGTGACCTACTTCTAAATGAGCCAAACTACCCATGGATTTTCGACTAAGAGCGTCTTCCACCACATTCGCCTTCCCTGGATGGTACAAAATATTCATATCATAATCTTTGAGCAATTCCAACTATCTCCTCTGCCTCAAGTTTAATTCCTTCTATTTGAATAAATACTGAAGACTCTTGTGGTCTTTGAACACATGCACATGGAACCCATAAAGATAATTCCGCCATATTTTCAATTCAAAGAAAACTGTTGCGAGCTCCAAATCATGCGTCGGATAATTCTTCTCGTGATTCTTGAGCTGCCTCGAAGAATATGCTATAAACTTACCTTCTTGCATCAACACACACCCCAAACCAACCCTCAAAGCATCACAATACACCAAAAACCCCTCTATACCTTCTGGCAAGGTCAACACTGGTGTCGAAGTCAATCTTGATTTCAATTCCTGGAAACTCTTTTCACAAGCATCAGACAACTGGAACTTAACCGCTTTCTGTGTCAGCATAATCAATGGCGAGGCGAGAGTAGAGAATCCTTCCACGAACCTACGATAATATCCATCTAAACCCAAGAAACTGCGAATCTCTATCGGGGTCGTTGCTAGGCCAATCCTTCACCGATGCGATCTTCTGGGGATCAACCCGAATCCCTTCCCTGGAAACAACATGGCCCAAAAAGGTAACTGATTCTAGCCAAAACTCACATTTTGAGAACTGTGCATACAACTGGTGCTGATGAAGAGTCTGTAGAACTGCCCTAAGGTGATTAGCATGATCTTCCTGACTTCGCAAATACACAAGGATATCGTCGATGAAAATGACCACGAAAGAGTCGAGAGATGGCTTGAAGACCCAATTCATAAGATCCATAAAAGTTGTTGGGGCGTTGGTCAGCCCAAAAGACATTACCAAGAATTCGAAGTGCCCATAACGAGTCCTGAAGGCGGTCTTAGGAATATCTTGCTCCCTGATCTTTAATTGGTGATACCCGGACAGTAAATCAATCTTTTAGAAGACCCTAGCACCTTGCAATTGGTCGAACAAATCATATATCCGTGACAACGGGTATTTGTTTTTGATGGTGACCTTGTTGAGCTTCCGATAATCAATACACATCCGAAGCGATCCATATTTCTTTCTGACAAACAGAACCGGTGCGCCCCAAGGCGACATACTTGTCCTAATGAAACCCTTCTTTAGAAGATCCTTCAACTGCTCCTTTAACTCCCTCAATTCTGCTGGTGCCATTTTGTAGGGTGGAATAGATATTGGCTGCGTATTTGGCAATACATCAATCCCGAAATCGATCTCTCTATCTGGTGGAATCCCAGGAAGCTCATCCGAAAATACTTTAAGAAATTCATTCACAACGGGTACAGACTCGGGAGTAGGCACCTCTGAAGTGGTGTCCGCAATCCGGACTAAATGGTAGATGCACCCTTTTCTGATCATCTTTGAGGCCTTAAGATCGGAAATAAACCTACCTCTTGGCACGATATAATTCCCCTCCCACTCGATAACTGGTTCATTAGGAAACTCAAGCCTCATAATCCTGGTTCGACTGTCGAGTTTAGCAAAGGACAAATAGAGCCAATCCATTCCCATAATTACATCAAAATCTACCGATCCTAGCTTAGTAAGATCGGTCGTGGTATCCCGACCACGCACCGTGACAACACAAATCCTATAGACTCGCACGGCCGTAATAGATTCACCAACCGGAGTCAACATTGAGAACGACTCATGGAGCTGTTCGGGTTCTATCCCAAAACTCGAAGAAATAAAAGGAGTGACATATGATAAGGAAGACCCTGGATCAATAAGAGTATAAACATCATGAGATTGAACAATCAGGATACCTGTGACAATATCTAGAGAAGCCTCCGCACTCTTTCGACCACTCAAAAAATATAACTGATTGGTTCCTCCCCGACCTCGTGCACCACCCCTAGCTGCACCACGCCCTACTGGTGCTGAAGTTCCTCGGGTTGGTGGGCATGCTGAAGATGTAGGAACGGAAGAACTGGATGGTTGGGCAGCACCCCAACCCGCTCCCTAGCGGAATGAAGGGCAGTCTCTCTGAATGTGACCCCTCACCCCAAAACCATAGCATATTGGCCGATCCAGATAACAGGGCCCAGTAAGAAACCTCTCATCTTTGGGGCATGGGCCCCTCTGCTGCTGCTGGAACATCCTACCTGAACGACTTGGCTGATGGAACCCCACGCTGCCTGAACTGGCCCCAAAATGACCTCCACGCTGATTATGATGGTGACGACCTAGTGGCGGGGCACTAGCTGATGACTGAGCATGAGACTGGGATGGTCATGATGACCCTCTCCCAAGGACTGGTCTCCCACCTCCAAAAGAAACCCCAGAGTTGCCCGCTGCCCGGGCCCTACTACTACTTTCTCTCTCCATTCATATCTTCACTTTCTGAGCCTTTGTAGCCTGCGCTAATCCCACAATCTTCCCATAGTTTATATCTGAATGCAGAGCAGCTGTAGCAGCTTTATTAAAAACCAAGGGGCCAAGGCCTTGAACAAACCGACGAACTCTGGCCTCCATAGTCGACACCATGTGAATAGCATAATTGGACAGGCGCACGAACTCCATGTGGTACTCCCACACACTCAGGTTGCCCTGCTTGAGGACCTCAAACTCTGTAGTTTCGGGCTGCCCTAGTCTCGGCGGGCAAGAAATGATCCATGAAGGCCTCTACAAACTCATCCCATCTCGCCGGAGGGCTCCCTTCCCCACGGGAATCCTCCCACATCTTGAACCACGAAGTCGCCGCTCCCTTCAAACGATAGGAAGCTAACTCCACCCCCTCTGTCTCAATATCCCTCATAACTCGGAGGGTTTTGTACATCTCGTCGATACAATTCTGACGATCGGCCTCTAGGTCAGTACCTGCAAACTCTGGAGGGGCTATATTAAGAAACCGGTTGACTCTGGAACCTGAAGAATCCCCTTGCTCGCTAGAAGACGAAGGGGGAACATTTGATCTTTGGGCCTGGGAGGCCACTAGCTGTGTAAACATCTGAATAGCTCCCCTAAGGTCCCCATCAGAAATACAGGGACCGGAAGCTGGATCAGGAACATCAGCGGAATCAGCGGGAGGGATTGTAGCACCCTCCCCTGGAGCAGGAATTGGAATAGTCTGGCCAAGAACGGAGGAGTCAGGCCGATTCATAGTCGGGGGATTGTCCTCGCCCGCACCATCAAATTGAGAATTCATGGCCACACTTGGGGTGGCATTGGCCTCTAGGCCGAGTCGAGCTCTCTTCTTGGGTGCCATTTATTGAAAGTTGAAACAGAGCACGAGTTAGAGAGAAACAACCTCACCTTTCACTCCATCGCACGATACAGAATAACAATGAAGAGTAGTATTCAAAAATGTCCATGCAGCCGCCTAATTATAGATGTGGTTGAAAACACACCGATTAGAAGGTCTCTATAGACACGGCTCTGAGACATCATAAGACACTTTTTAAAACCTTATGAACCCGTTCAAGCGAACCTGGTTTGCCTTTCCTTCCAAACGTGTTTCCCTCTGTTTATAGCATACATTATTCATATGAAATAGTGAGAGAAAAGCAAAAGCGTGGATTCACAACATAAAGTCAATTTTTCCTCTTTTAACATTTTGACATTTGATCTTACCAAAACATACATACTAAGTACAACACTCCCGATACAGGACCACAATTACGAGTAAGTACAACAACTACCCAAAATATATTTACAACCCACATAGTGTCTACGGAGCCTCTAAGAGTACGGAGAAGAATACATAGACTTTCCGGTTACAAGGCCCCGGCTATACCTCAAGAGAAGCGACATAAAAAAAATGAGTCAACATGAACTACACGCAGCCCCGAGAGAAAGTGGGGCTCACTAAGACTGCTGAAGAGATGGAGGGAAGGCACCACTATCGGCGATCAGCACTACCTGCTACAGAACCACCTACATCTATTTAAAAGATGTAGCGCCCCGGCAAAAGGGACGTTAGTACCATTGAATAATACTAGTATGTAAGAACAAACCTACTATAGATAGGATAAACATCAACAGTCAACACGAATAGAGGTATAATAATACAATACACCGAAGAAAGGAACAACACAAACAAGAGTTACCACATCCCTCATCCCGTTTTGCCATATTTTTATTAGTGTTCTTTTAAGTTTCATCTTGCTATTATTATTACTGATCCACCTTGTCGTTGTCACCCAGAGTTCGATCTCTGCCCAATCGGCTAAGCCATCCTAGGTGAGATCCGAATTTCAATCACATCACATATCACCACCGTGGCTTGGTCAGACGTAGTTCGATCTCTTCCCGAATCAGCTAGGCTAACACCGTGGCATGTACAGTGCACACGGAGTCCGATCTTTGCTCGATCGGCTAGGCCATCTCAACTGAAACAGTGAGAACAATAATCATCATTATATCATAATCATATCACACTATCAAGTCATCCATGTGTACGACATGGAGTCCGATCCCAGCCAGATCGGATAGGCCTTCTCACCCCTACGACATTCTCCTGGTCCATTTATGGATATTTTGGATCACTTACATCATTTTTAACCTTTTTGATCCCCAACACATATCATTCTTTGATTCATCTTTCATATCATTAGAATCCTTTGATTCATATTTCACAACAATCCATCCTTTAATCCATATTCCATAACAACCCAATCCATTAATTCATGTTTCATATCAATTCAACCTGTTGATTAATATTTCATATCATTACCAATATTTATTCATATTCCATATCAGTCCATCCTTTCACATTTTACCATACCTATCACATAATAGGATCACACACATAGTAAAAAGGGAACATGATGATAACAATTTATACACTCCAATACATAACAACATGGTAGTAGCATGGAACAATATTGAAGCAAGAATTCCTCAATTAGGAACATTGAACGCATAAATTCCATAGATAATCAACAACAGAGTCATACCCGGAAAGTGAACACAACGGGTTTTTCCTATGAGGATTAGAGTTAGCCATACATACCTCAAGTTGGAATTTCTCCTTAATTTCTATCTCAAACCACCAGACCTTGTAGCGCCTTCAATCTAATTTACAATGTGACACATTTAAACCTAGGATTAGGAATCATGAATATGACTTAGACTCATTTGGGCCTTTTATCAAACACTAAGTGTTCCTTTTGATTGAAAAACCTCAGTTTTGTGGAAGATTACTCTAACCTACTTCCCTTTACTAGGTTATGGTAAATTAATCACACGCATGCAAGATTCTTAACTCTTACCTTCATGAACTAACCTATGTTTGTTCCATTTTAACTAGAATCTGGGAATTAAGGGGAAATGGGGTAGAAACTTACCTCTTATAGTGAAGAAGATGACGTTTACTTGATTAATTCCAGGCCTGAGTAGAGATGGAGGATCAATTTGGTGGAGATGGTGAGTTTCTCTCACTAGAACCCACTCTCACTTCTCTATATTTTAATCAGATAGTCGTTAAAAATGAAGGGGAAGGGTGTTTTATTAAGCTGGGGGTCGGGTTTTAAAATTATAATTTAGAAGTCCCGATGCAGGTATGCGGTCAGGAATGCGATCGTATTCCTGCTATGTAGTCCGCAGACCTGTCGCATAAGTGTCCCTCAACTGGGCTAAAAAGAGAAGCATGCTGCTCAGGTATGCGGCAGCTATGCGGTCTGCAGACCTGTTATGCGATCGCATAGTGCGCCGCATAACTTCCTCGCAAAAATATAGGTGCATGAATGCGACAACTATGTGGCCCGCATTTCCTAAAATGCAATCGCATTATGGGCCGCATAGTTGTTCTCAAAATGGACAGAAAAATTGTCCAGGTATGCGACCACTATGCGGTCTGCATACATGATCTGCGATCGCATAGTTGACCGTAAATTCGCGTAATTCTGGAAAATTCTATCTTTAAGTCCTGGCGTTACTTTTTACTCCAAAGGTGTCCGTTTTAAGAATTTCTACAATTATATCAACACGGGGACCTATCTGGGCATCGCTTTTAGTTAGAAATTTTACGGGTCTTTACATGTGCCCATAATGCTCGTAAAGGAAATTGAATGGTATATATGATTCCTTTAGACAGACTAACTCATCATTTTTCCTGAAACCCATCATCTTTAAAAAGCCTCGAGAAGTATGATTTTCGTTACAAACAAACTAAGGCTACTCCATGGGAGCCCAACAAATCCACCTATTTCCTCTAGAAGAGGAGTCATTTCTATATCACCAATATAGAAGTTGGCCCTCTTCGCATCCTAGAACATAGTAGCGGCCTCAATCAGTATATTGTGTGCCTGAATATCTAACAAAGAAGGTAAATTCTCGAGGACTCTTTTCACATGGTTTTTGTCACTTGGTGAGAGATTTTCCCACCAATCCAACAACAAAGATGGGATACTTTGAACCATGCCAAACTTGGGGACTTCGTACCTCATTTCTGCAAAACAAATAAAGTTAGCCTTTCCCCCCTCTGGATTCGACTATTTACACATTAATGATTAGAATATCAGCATGTTTTCTCCAAATAATGCACATATCACAATTGTACCCATTTGGATTATGGAAATCCCATTGGGCTTTGTACAAGGCTTGCCTTAGAGAGTTATTACGCGGACAACGTTCTAACCCACACTAGGTTTAGACATGACGCATGCACAATTAATATTAGAGCAGGGGTTTCTAGAAGAGTCTAGACCGGTTCCCTCAAGTGGAAAACTATAGAGGGAAAGGCATGGAATCGTCGATTGCACCGCTGATCGACTATATTTACCGCAAATAAGCCTTTCTAAATTTAAAAGGGTGATTTAGGAAGAGCGCGAGCACTCATCAAGCGTCGCTATGGTATTAATTACGTACTTGTGGAATATGATGTGGAGCATGCTTTATGCAAAGATAAAATAACACATTTTCCAGTATTTTACTTGATGAAGGCAGTAAATGAAATATTAGATGAAACATAAGGACATAAAAAAACAAGGAAGAAGTTAGTTCGCACAATGTGAAAAATATTAATAAAGCAATCGAAAGGGTGTAGGGATAGGGAGAGACATGATGTAGTAAATTAAACAATTCGGAGCAAGTAAACAAAAGAAAACACGAATTGTAACCAAAGTAGGCAAAGAATTGCGTATTAATACGAACTCAAATAAAGGGGGAAAATTTTAAAAAAGGTATACAGGTAGCAATAAAAAAGAAACGGGAGCAGGATATTCATGTAACACCAAAAATAATAAAGACACGTTTATCAAAGAAAACTAATTCATATAGACCAAGTTCGCTATGGTAAGAGCCTAAAATATCCCCAGCAGAGTCGCCATGCTGTCACGCCCCTTTGTCTAGCGAAATCGGGTTTCTACACGTGACAAATCTTTAAGGAAGGGTGTTAAAAGAGAGAGTCGCCACCTACCGGGTTTGAGGTACGTTAGGGCACATATTTGCAAGTAACTCTGGTTTAACAAGTTTGCATCACCAAATATCGGGTTAGGGCTCAAATTACCTTGAGGAGAAGGTGTTAGGCATTCCTCGAGGTCCACAATTGCGGGCCCCGACTGAACTAGAATTATATGAGTTAGTCCAAATAAAGAGAAAAGACAAAATAGGGAAAATAAACAAAATAATTTATTTTAAGGCAAGGTGGGGGGGGTCCCATGTTTCTTAGTGTAAAGGATCACCCCGTGCAACATAAATATACTTCATAACTCCCCCGAGGTGGAGTGTTATTCGTATTATTCAGCGGACACAGGCTATCCTCTCCTGCTACCCGATTATTATCTTTAAGTTGTTTACCTAAAGCACACTAATTGATTCTAAATCGTACCTTATGCGTGCACTGCCCGTCCCACACCTATAGTCCAGGAGGCGTTTTGACCTCTATCTTGGGTGGTTCTAGACTTAACTTAGGTTGCTCAAAATGAGAAATCTAGGTGACATACAAAACATGTTGGACTTCATATAAAGGCAGTTAAGGGCTCAAGCTAGCCTCTACACTTTGACAACAAATGCACACAAACAAATTAGGCGTTTGACAGTTGCAGATTTTAGACAAGTTAAGTCATTAAATCCTATAGACATGATTTCTATGTTGCCACGACCCAGAATCTCAATCCAGGTCGTGATGGCGCCCAACAACGGGGTTAGGCAAGCCAACATAAATTTCACTAAGTGTTTCTTTTTACTTAATTCAATTATTCATCATTTTACCGAATTTAACAAGTTAAATCATGATATCGAAAGATAATAACTCAGTGGTAAAAAAAAATAGCTATAAAGAAGCGTGAGCCAAAAGACGAGCATTTTATATATACAGTCCAAACTCCCAAAATAAACACTACGTGTGTGCCAGGAACTAGTGTCACGAGTGTCACGGGCATACTAACAGGATAACCAAAAGATAGAATATATAATCCCAATGTCTGAATAAATAGACGGGAAACAACAGTAAATAAAACTCCATGGTGTTGCTGGGGATCGCCAGAAGAAGCAGCTCACCGTGAATTCAGCTCCACTACGCTTAGTATCTAGCTCCGATCTGATAACCAGATGCACCAGCCTTAGAACCTGTACAATTAAGTACAGAAGTACAGCATGAGTACATATTAAATAAATATGTACCCAGTGAGTATCCCGTCTAATCTCGAAGAAGTAGCGACGAGAGGTCGACTCGACACTCACTAAGGTCCAACAGTATAATATGCGACAGGATATAACGAAAAGCTGTAGGCATGTAAGACGGTAAGCAGCAGTTACGTATAAAGCACATGAATCCAAGTAAATACTGGAACAAATAACAATGGCCACTTTTTTTCCCCCAAGTATCTAATACAAGTCAATACCCATGAAACAGTGCCAAATAGTCATGCGCACACAGGAATAAGACAACCGGCCGGAGTCATAAGGAAAATATCTATGCACTGCCGAGGATCGAACGGCCCGTCCCATAAGTTCATTATTACCATAGTCATGTCTGCGCACTGTGTCTTTCAAATTAATCATATATGTGCATCTTTCAATCCACCGTGGCGTACGGCCCGCTCCCATGAGAGTGGGGGAAATAACACATCGATCGCGGAATGTAAATTGCAAAGCGGTCACATGCACACACAATAACTTTTAAAACTTACTTTCCATAACCAATTCCTTTCAAATCAACAATTTCCATAAAATCTCAGAGAAACAATACTATACATAACATGGTCTCATAGCATATATGACATTACAAGGAAGCATATAAGGCATTACAAAAAAGCATATAAGGCATGTTGTGGGCCTAACTACCCGGACATAACAATGATAGCTGCTACATACAGACTCTCATCACTAGGTGCGTACGTAGCCCCCAACCAAATTACACATAGCATTTAAATCACCTAGGGGGACAATTCCCTCTTACAAGGTTAGAAAAGAGACTCACCTCGTGTCGAATCTACCTCTCGGACCGCGAATGCACCTGAAACTCCGAACTCTACACCCGAGGACTCGCAACTAGCCAAAAGGTGTACAATTATATCAATGAATGCTCAATGTGGGGAAATTATCCTATTTATTCAATAAAATCATCATTCTTGAAGAATTCCCAATATTCAACCCCGGGCCCGCACGCTTGGATTCTGAAAATTCTCGAAGGAATCACTCACCCATAGCCTAAGGATCATTAATATGTAGTTTCTACTTGAATTCATAGCATTAAACGGACAATTCCCTAATTTCCTCAAGAACCCTAAATTTACTACCCAAATCTTGATTTTCAATGATCTAGTAGTTAATCCTATTAATAATTCATGTATTAAACTAGTAATAGGGAGGAATTAACTTACCTCTACAGTAGCTAGGTCGTGGTGTGTTCTTCCCAAGCTCACAAGTCTCTAATGGAGGTATGAAATGAAAAGGGATGAAGAAATCCCGTATTTTAAAGAATATATACTGCCTGGCCTACAGGGGTTCCGCACCTGCGGCTCGAGGACCGTACCTACGGTCTCGCGCCTGCGAGCTGGGGCTCGCACCTATGGAGTTGGACGGAAAGGACTGGGCCAGCACCTGCGGAGCTTAAGACCGCACCTGCGGCTCCGCTCCTACGGAATTAGATCCGCACCTACGAGATTCCCGCACCTACGAGGCTGGGACCGCAGGAGCGGTCCCACACCTGTGACTGGGCAACCGAACCTACGGTCACACCAGAAACAGGTGCAGAAACAACTATTTTAGCTAGTTTTTGACCTCGTGTTATGTCCGGGAGGCACCTGGGCCCACCCGAGCCCCCGTCCAAATATACCAACAAGTCCTAAATCATAATACGGACTCGCTCGAGCCTTTGGAACGCCCAAAACAATGCTAAATCTCAAAATCACACCCCAAAACCCCTTAACCATAACTTTAAGAACTTCAAGTTCTTGATTTCTATATCGATGCGCCGGACCAACCTATACAACTCGGAGTGACATCAAATATTGCAGACAAGTCATAAATGGCATAACGGAACTATTCCTGGTCTCAGAATCACATTCGGACCTCGATAACATAAATTCACGTTTCAAACCAAATTTCATCATACGAAGCTACTGACATTGTCGGAACTCGATTCCAAGGTTGTTTGCTCAAAATGTTGACCGAAGTCAAACTTGGCCAAATAGGTCAACCTTAAGGAACCAAGTGTTCCTATACTGCTCAAAACACTTCCAAATCCTGAACCACCAATCCCCGCAAGTCACAAATCACAAGAAACCGCTATGGGAAGTCTTATTTAGGGGAACGGGGTCCGATAACATAAAATGACCGGTCGGGTCGTTACATATGTGATTCTGGATTTTTTGATATGCAGACAGTTTCATACACGAGGTGCCACTTTTTAAATACGATTTCTAAGTGACTACGCGGTTGCCTACTGATTATAGGTTGTAAGCGGTTAAACCTATAGGCATGATATCTAGGCTTTTTATGCAGTAATTGGCAGTGATAACTATAGGAGAATATTCAGAATTGCTTAGTTGGATCCTATAGGCATGCTTTCTAATAGTGACACATTGTTGAAATTTCAACATTAGCACTTAAAAAAGCGAGCAAGCTTAACCCTATAGGCATGATTTCTATAATCAATAATTCAGAATGATTTTAGATTCTATAGGCATGTCTACTAAGTGAGAACCCAGGATAACAACATATTAACCAACTAACATTATAGGCATGATTTCTAAATTGCAGATTAGGTAGCACACGAATTAACATAATCTTATAGCACCTAATGAATATGTTGTAACACACGTTGAGACATTGGTAATTTAATTTCCTATAGGCATGGTTTCTATCATGTGGAAGCAAAATATGTTAAACAAATGCACAAATCATAGCAGCAAAGTAAACACCTATAGGCAGGATTTCTACCCATTTCATGCAAGTATTAAGATAAACCCTTTTTCCCAATTTTACTAACACCCCAATTGTTATTACCACATTATTACAAGCCTAATGAATGAATTAAATTGCAGAACTACAAAATAGCTATAGTGAGCCTAAGTCAGGACCAAAAATATACTCGGCCAGGCCATGCCTTCAACCTCAAGTCCACATAGTTTACAACAACCCAGAAGTCATATCTTCATTTAAATAAAATAGTCAGAAACCAGTTGATTCAGCCAAATGGTAAAGGCAGAGTTGAGAAATTTGGAAGGTGGAAAATAACCATGACCCTAGTGTGTCAAAGTTCCCAAAGGCTTCAAGAACCCACGGCAGTGCTCACACTAGGGAGGTTAATAGAGGACATTCAAGGAATGAATAAGGACCAAATCCTAGTATGTCATAGTTCACAAGGGTCTCAATTGGTCCCCAAGCAGTGCTCACACTAGGGAGGTCAATGGTAGAACCTAGGTAGCTTTGGTTTTCAGCTGGCTAAGAATGAGAACTCAAAAGATCCCAAGTAACAAGTGAAAGAGAGTGGACCAAGGCTGAGAAACAGGAACTGAGGGGTACACTTATAATTTAAACAGACATGGCCAAATTGAGCATATAGAGCCGATAATCGAACAAGTCACATGATTTAAGAAAACAAGCTTAGTAAAGACATAGAAGCAGGTTCAACACTTAGCACATAGGAAATCACCTATTGAAAGAGTTAGGATAATAACCAGTTTGTAGGATTGACAAAGATCGTCATGCACAGATACATAATACCAAATAAGTGAAAACCGAAAGGTCCAAATTATTCTAAGTATATCCCAGTGTCATAAGATAGCCATTTTAACTTCACATCAGGCAGTATTTAGACATGATAGGGAAGAACAAATTATGACAACTACTGGTGAATCAAGTGAGCCAAAATATGCAGAGGGGTATATTAACTGGGAACTATTCATGGTTGATAGAACATGTTCTTGACACCGAATTAAAACATACTACATATGCAAGATTGACATTATAGAGATTCAGAACAGAAAGGAAAGATAAACTCATGTCATACAGTAAGTGTAAGCATTCAAGTTTGACCTAATAGACCAATTAACTAAAGTAAATCCAAATTATGCAGATGGGGCATATTCAAATAGCAGAACGGACAACCTTAATCAGAATTAAACACCAAAGAGATGCTAACAAGTGCAAAGTTCACACACAACAGTAGTTCATAATGGGATTAAGATAATCTTAATTACTCGAATTAGGATTAGGCATGTTTCAAACTAGCAACATTATGAAGTCAAATGTTAAAGAGACCTAAATATGAGGTAAAGCAAATAGAATTGCACACAAAGGTAACCTGGCAGCACATTAAGCTATGAACTTCAGAAGTGAGAACATATGCAAGTTACAGATACATAGGAACGAAATTAGAAAGGTTCAGTAACTCACCAGTTAGACAAAAATACAAAGAACAAAAAGTCCACAGTGTTCTGAACATCAACGAGAAGCAAGAACCCGGAATTTAGTGGCTTTGGCTTTCAGCCGGCAAAGAACCAAAGTATAGAACGAGATAATGAAGAAATGACATAATAAAGCTTTAAGTCTAGTGAGATTATAGCAATTCAAAAGTTCTATCCTCAAAGGGGAATGGGGAAGGGGGTTATATAGTGTAGAAATTGAACAAGTAAACATGGAAAATAAATTATTCAAACACAAATAAGGAAAGATATTCTAGAATCAATTAGAATCGTTTTTAGGGCATAAAACAAAGGGGTTTAGTAAATAAAAATGGAATAATATTTATTACGCAAATAATATCAAAAATAAAGGAATACGGAAGATTAAACAGAGAATAAGAAAAATATCATACCCAAAATCATTTAGAGTCAGATTGAAGAAAATAATAAAGTAGAAAATAGGAAAACATGTCAAATTAAATTGAAACAAGAAAAAAAATAGTCAAACACAGAAAAGAAAAAGTATCAGTCAAAAATCGGTAAGGAACAAGGAAAAAATTCAAACCCTAGTCGAAGATTGGCCGGGAATCCTGGATAATAGGTCCCATATAGCCATGGTCATGCTGTATATGAACTAAATATTGTCCAGATTCAAACGGTTGAAGCTAATATCCCTTGATTCGGAGATTTACAGTTGCCAAAATAGGGCAAGTACTTATGTAATGCCAAAATCGGGTAAGAAATGATGAGACAGAGCACAAATGGAAAGGGAATCATAGAGTGATTCCATGTTGGAGTCGGATTTAGGGTAGGATAAGGGAGACGACTGCTAGGGTTTGACAGGAGATGAGAGAAGAGAGAATTTAGGGGCGGTAGCTAGTGAGAATTATTAGGGTTAGGGGCTTTTTAGGTTAATTAAAAGGGAGGGTATAATGTGGTCTGTTGGTCTCAGAGATCAACTGCCACGATTAGCCGAGGTCTTGGGTCGGGTTGGTTTAATTTATTGGGCTAGGTGTTATTTGGTGTAGGGCGTTAGTTTTTGGGCCGGTAATTTGTCCGAAAATAGGTGGGGTTTTAGGCAAGTTTTTAAATACTCAATATTTATTAAATAAATAATTTATAAAGGTAATAAATAAATAACAAAAATATCATTTGTGCACTAAAATGATTAAAAATAGTTACTTAACATTATAAAAGTATAAAAAGTCATTTTCTGCATAGATAATGTATATATACATTAGTGTGGGCTATTATTGCAAAACAAGTGTGCAATTAGCCCTAAAATGCAAAGCTACTTATAAAAAATGCACTGAAAAATATTTAAAATCTCATGTTGGCATAAATGATAAGTTTAGATGATTAAATCATTATAAAAATTATTTGGAGGATAATTATATAATAAAATGCAGAAATAAATCAATTTAAAGTCTTTAAAATTTTTGAAAAATTATGAAAAATACTTGTATATGCTTATAAACTGAATGATGATGCAAATGTACTACATTGAAAGTGTGTGTATATATATATATATATATATATATATATATATATATAAAA